>NJFT01000233.1:0-62254 GCA_002221725.1 Scedosporium boydii
AAAAAAAGGACACTTGCTCGTAGATATTATGGTTTGGCACACGCCGAGCTCCCCAGTATTCGGATCGCCAACAAGCCCAAAATTCATATCCTTTCGCTGCTGTTCGGCAGACTCGTGAAGCTCACGACGGATCTCGTTCGCCGCGTGCCACAACGGCAAGATTGAGTGATGTTGGTCG
Organism: Scedosporium boydii; assembly: GCA_002221725.1. Classification (NCBI taxonomy): domain Eukaryota; kingdom Fungi; phylum Ascomycota; class Sordariomycetes; order Microascales; family Microascaceae; genus Scedosporium; species Scedosporium boydii. The sequence goes on from NJFT01000233.1 coordinate 179, forward strand.
TCGTAGATTTTAGAAGAGCACTTGGACATTATGCGCGATAGCATCACGAGTGAGTTGAGAAACCGATCGTGTGGTGGTACCGGCACGTTGGACCCTGGTTCTGGAATCGACCGTGGTCGGCCAAGGCTGAAACACGTCCACCTAGCAAAAGAAGCACGTTAATATTAAGGAAGAGGTGGAGGATCCCAAAGACCCTGAGGCCGCCCTGGATGTAAGACGTACGTCTCCCAAAAATATAAGCTCCATAATGTCTTTCGCCCACGTAATACTTCTTCTTGATTCTGCCCACGACGCCCATTTACGTCCTTGTGCAAACCCGCGGCGACGGCCTTCCTCACCGCCGTTCCCGTATGGAGAAATCCAGCGTTGGGTCGCGCCCTTTCAGCCTGGAAATGGGCGTGCACACACACAAGAATAATGTTAGCTAGCTAGTCTTGATACTTTCTCCTCGGCAGCAAACTTATCATCATTAAAGCAATCTGGACAGCCTGGACATTCACCAGCTCATCCAGCTTCGCCGCGCCGTTCTTCGCTTTTTGAAACAGAAACTCGGCAACGTGGTCCTCGTCCAGTACAGACGCTCCAAGCGCCATGGCCAGCATGACGATGATGTTGTCTGCGGAATCGTACGAGAATATCGCGGGCGATCTGTGCAGCTTGTCGAGCTGCCGTCGGTACTCGGACTGGGATATGACGGGGAGGACATGCCAATACGTCGAAAGATACGTCTCCACCAGACGTTGAGACAACGCGCGATCCAAGAACATGGCTGAGTAGTCGTTCGGTGTCGGTAACGAGGTCTTGCTATCGATCCAGTCCCCGAAGAAGAGGCGCCGATTGCTAAAGCGGTCCAAGCCCGGCCCGACCTCCTCGACATCCTTCTGCGAGCCCGGCGCCACAGCAGTGCCTTCCATTTGATGATATATCGAATGCAGCATCGAGAAATTAGATGACGGGCCATAGTATAGCTCGAGGAAGCACGACGGCGACGTGCGATGCGTAGCCGCCACGCTATGGATGTGAAGACTCGGACTTGCGGTGTCCTCTATCTGCTCCTCGGCCGGCCGAACCCCCGCATCCGCAAACGCCGCGCCAGCCCCAGCCGCAGCTGCCGTCGGCCGACTATCGTCCGACGAAGCGACGCTCGAACCCGGCGCCAGGGGAATCCTTTTCGCCCTGTTTCGGGCCTTGGCCCTGTAGACGCAGACGAGGCGGCGCACCTGACACCGCTGGCACGGGTCCTCGCCGTTGCATCTTATCTTCTTGACGCGGCACTCTTGGCAGGCCTTGGACACGCGCCATTTTGTTGAATCCATTGCTTGTGTCTATTCAATACCGGGAGATCTCGGGTCTCGGGGCTCGGGGATCCAGAAAAAAATTGCGTGGATGACGGAGTTAAAAAGTTTCGGATCTGGGGTGCTTGTGCCGGACCCACACAAAATGTGCTAGATCGAATTGGGATTGGTTTAAAAAGGAGAAGAGAGGGAGGGAAAAAGGTTCCAGTTTGAGTTTCGGGATTTTCTGGCGCTGTCAAATGCTGGCGATCTGGTCCAGGCCCACTAAGAATGGGACGTACATTACCGCCGTTAACGTTAAATCATTTGTGAAATTGTGCCTCTCTTGAGGTTACTTTTAATGATTGGCTGGGGTCGGTGCCGTTACCATGGACTACTCCGGATCCTGTGAAAGACTGTTCCTGGGACGAGGTGTGTGAGGAACGATAAATGTATTTGCATGGCAGCGCACGACCGGAGCCTTTGTGCCAGAGTGGCGGACGGGCAGCCGACCTCTCACCCCCCCCTGCGTGATTCAAGTCCAGACATACAAATGCATTGTAACCTGGCTACTTCGTATTGCCTATGTTGTCAATGAACTAGTAACGGCCTTTCAGTCGCCCGAGAGTTGGAGATTAGTCAGCTGCAGCAGGGGAACTCTGCAGCAGCTTCGCTACTCTACAACTCACAGCTCTACTAGGCATAGCTCTTTCCTAGCATTCCTATGTTCCAGTCCTCTCAGGAATCGGCATTCTTTCGGATATTAAAACCCGAGTCTGAGAATCGCGTAATGCCAATAATCATAAACAAGTCATCCGGCGGGATCAGCAACAACCGAGCGAGTCCTGTCAATCGGAGGTACCGTAGTCAATTCTGCACGTTTCCAAGGAGACCCCCTTAAACTAGACGGACTATCATAGACTTTGTTCACTTGCCGGGTCGAAACAACCACGCAATCCAAATGCGACTGACACACAAGACGAGCGAGAGCGAGCCAATAATAGCGACATAAGGCGTTGCGGGCTGTTGCCTTGCGACTTTCCATACCGACATCTCTCGAGCGGACGTCGCAAACTAGTACATGTATCGCCAAGTGATGGCTCTATCGCCCAAAAATGAGAGTTGCTCCTCAGTAAAGTCAGCCCTGCGCCCATTCCTCAGGGCTTGCGCCCTCTTCCTGTTTATCAGGTAATAAGCCGCCACTAGGCCGGATGCAGTGATGATACCGGCGACGACAAAGCCCATCGCCAGGGAATGGCCTAGGATGTATCGGGGCATATCCTGAGCACGGTAGAAATTGGAGGCCATGGCACCCCCTAGGTTGCCCACCGAAATTTGAAGGGCCATGCCGGTGCTCCGCTTGTAGCTGCCACTGAGGTTGTTGGCGAGCCAGGTAATGGTGCCGGGCGTGGCAGCGTACACGCCGATCACAGCCAGGACCAGACCTGAGTAGACGACTCTGCGGTTCGCGGAACCGAGACACCTGGCAGTCGGAGATTGGTTAGCAGGCAGGACATGACTATAGGGCCACGTATGGTGCGTACATTGCTAAGCCTACCACTGTCAAAGTTAGACACCCGATGATAAACGGACTTCGAAGTTTGGCTCGATCGGAAAAGTAAGCGACTGCAATCGAGGCGAACGAGGCTGCCACGTAGATGGGGATCGTCATGAGCTGGGAGGTCGAACGTTCGTAGCCCATATCCTTGATAATAGTGGGCAGCGATAAGGTGATGCCGAAAATAGGGCATACGACCTTGTGCATGACAAAATTATTGGCTGCAAGTCTATGAAGGGTCAAGAGATAATGGCTTTACTTACCGCCCAGTAACATATGATCATAGCCCAGGCCTGGAAGGCTTTGAAGGCTTGCCGGACATATTCCCACTTGAACTCTTGAGCTTCTTCTACGCTGGGCCCAACATCTTCGTTCAATGCATCGTCTCGCGTGCCACCTTGGTATCGAAGGCGGGACATAACATACTCTCTCTCGTCCTGGGTCAGGAAGCTCGCGGTTTCCGGGAAGTCAAATAGGGTCCAGAACGAGAAAATGGCTACGATGACAGTCGCCAGACCCTCGAGGATGAAAATCCAACGCCAGCCGGCTAGACCGCCCACCCCATCCATCTTGGCAATAGCAAAGGCGAGCAGGCCGCTAAATGCCCCTGCGGCGGATGCAGCAGAAAAGAAGAGGGCCTGCCGGATTTGTAATTCATGACGGCAATACCACATGGTAAGGTAGAACTACCCGAGCGAGACGATTAACGAGACAAGAGCCAAGCCGAAAACATGTACAGAATTTTTATGAATGCGCACTTACAGCAACGCCTGGGTATAGCCCAGCCTCGGCCACGCCGAGAAAGATTCGAGAAATAATCAGGCCGTGATAGTTTTGCACAATGCCTGTCAGGGTCATGACCACGCCCCAGGCAACCATAATAGTCGGCAACCATCTGCTCGGCCGAATTTTCTTGAGTACCAGGTTGCTAGGGACCTCAAAGGCCGAATAGGTAAAAAAGAAGACGGTCAAGCACCAATTGTACTGGTTGGGTGTGAGGTCCAAGTCCTCTGCAAGGCCCTCGATCTTGGCATTTCCGATACTTCCGCCTTTCCCAGCATGTCAGGCCGTGCCAAACGAGACGAGAGCGCTAGTTGGATAACTCACGGTCTAAGTAAGCGAGGAGATAGAGAAGCGTCAACATGGGGATGATATGTAGGTCCATCTTGCGCAAAATCTTCTTCTCGTTGAGGTGGTCGGATGACCATAAGGTGACGTTTTTGGCCTCGGAGCTCGTCTGGGCGCCGGCAGCCCCCATTTTCTCTATCGCATGTTCTGTTTCGTCGACATGGATCTTGACGGAGCCAGAGGACCGGGTGTTCTGCTCTAAGTCGATCGCCATGTTAAACAAAGTATGTGTATGTGGATGTCGAGTAGAATCACTAATGCTAAAGTAAACGCATCCCTCGTGGAGGAAGAAGAGACAGAACAGACGCAGTCATCGTGGAAGTCGTGATATCCGATCAATCATATAGTACAAACCATTGGAGTGATGTTCGATTGCCCAGCGACGCTAAAAGAAACCGACAATCAAAGTCCGGAGGGAGAGTTAGTCCAATTTGCCGTCATGCAAGACAGTGGGGCTGAACGGCCTCGCGTCGCCCTCGCATGCGGGGAAGCTGGGGTCGAGGGTGGAGGTCAAGGTTCGATCTAAGGTTAGATCCGATGTACTTAGCATCCCCTTTTCTCCACACCATCTTATACATATTCAAGCATTGTCCAGAAATCTAGTTTTGTACTGTGATGGTGGAAAAGGCGACGGCAGTGAGAAAGGTGCAGTTCTCCTTTGGGACCGCAAAGACGAGGGCGGAAGAACATTATTCCTCGCCATGGACCAGGGCGTAGTTGTTTCTTTTCTTTCCTATCATCTCGGAGAGAGGACAACAAGTTCAACATCATCATTAAGTCAGGTCTTTTTAATTCAATTTACTTCTTTTAAACCAGTTCTCACAGATCATCTTTCATGATGACCCCTTAAGGAGCTTTACTGCTTGTCTTGTGTGCCCAAGTGTCCCGTATTAGACACTTACATGATTCTTCACCTCTCCCTATTCAGAGGTCTCCTTTTTTTGCATGTTCTACTGTTATTTCCGTTGATCAACGGATCCGACATCTGTCCATTCCTGCACGGGGACCCGTGCAGCAGATTCTTGCAGGAATTGTCACAGACCATTGATCACACCCATTTCCTTTTTCATCCATGTGATGAGCGGGTAGGCTGCACTACTCCGTTACAGCAACCCCCCATATTTCCCCTCCTAATTTGCCTGTAAGGTGGCCTACCAGGTACTTGGTCCTTTATACTACACCAAAAAATAGCCCAGCCTCCACTCAGAAAAAGCTTTTTACTTTAAAATCAGAATTTACCCTCTCTAATAACAAATTGTAATTATACAAGTCCGAAATCAATTCCCGGAAAACCCAGCTATTCTTCGTTCTAAAAATATAGCGTAGTTGAAACTATGTACCTACGAAAAGTACTATGTAAAGTGACATTGATGTTTGGGTGAGAATGAACGTTTTGGTGGTGGGCACCCAGTCTAGGGGCAACAACACTCTCTCGGTGTCTGGTGTCCGGGGGCACGGGTAAGTCAGATTCGTCAGAGTTTGATTAATCTTACTAGAGTACAACCTCGGGTTACAGAGCAAGGCCACTGAAAGAGCACCATCTAAATCTTCAAGTGGATTTCCGAAATATCCCAACCAGTACATCAATATTGATTCTCTCCTTAACTAATACTACTAACCATATCCCAGTTCTGCGCAAGCCGGGCGGCAAAAAAATCGCAGCGTGCTTCCCCGGACAGTTGAGAATCGCACTATAATATGGACTTCTCAAAATACGGCTATGCGAGTGCGCAGTGGCGCGAGTTCCTCACCACAAATCCTAACGCCGCGCAGGATGGCTTCAGTGGAAACAATCCATCGAAAGCCATCCAGCTGCAGGAGACGACAAATCAGACAAGGGCCACGGCCGGCGCGGAGTTGCTCGCAAAGTCAGGCTTGGACAGCAAGGTCGACATCTCCACAACGTTCGTGCCGTCAAGACATGGGCATCATCAGATCGCCATCCGACGTTATACGCCTAAAGCCCGCCAGGGGGATGTTGAGGAGCGAGTGCTCGTGTATTTCCACGGCGGAGGCTTCTTGTTCGGCTCCGAGACGACGGAAGATTTTCTGTGCGCCGAGATTTCAATGGGTGTGGGTATCACTGTCTTGAGTGTGATTTACAGCCATACACCGCAGTACGTGCATCCTACGGCCCACGACGATGCCCTAGACGTGTACGACCACATTCTGAAAACCGCCTCTGCCTACGGAGTCTCATCAGGCGCTGGACTTGCTGTGCTTGGTATTTCAGCTGGAGCAAGTCTCGCCGCGGAATTCGTCCAACACGACTTGACGCTTTCCAAGACAAGCCCGCCGCACAAGCGGTTGGTTGCTGGGGCCGTTCTTTCAATGCCCTGGCTTATACACGTCGAGAATGTCCCCCTGCACCTGTTCAAGTCACCCGAAAAGGCTTCCAGCATTCAGTGCCGCGACGCGCCCGTCATTCCATGGCCGCGGCTTAAACTGTTCAGCGATCTACTGGCTGCCGAGGATATCACAGATCCGAAGCTCAACGCAGCCCTCCGCCCCGATTCTGAGCTGCAAGGATGGCCAAAGACAGGATTCGTGATAGCGGGCATGGACCCTTTGAGAGATGACGGGTTGATCTTTGCCAAAAGGCTCCAAGCGTCTGGGTAAGCAACGCAATTTCCCCCTGGATATTGGTCTGTAACTGACAAATAGGCAACCGCACAGGACGCCAACAAGTGTTCATGTGTTTGCGGGTGTTCCTCACGGATTTCGACGCTGGCCAGACTTGCCATGCGCAAATCAGTCCGATGAGAAAACAATGGACCTTATCCGTTGGGTACTAGAGCTAGACGAAGCACAGGGGGTTTCAATGCCAGGATGGCACGAGTATGCATAGACATGTGGGATTAAATTGTATCTAGGTCTATATATTTGGATTCTCTTAGTTCTTTTCTATAGGAAGCGTGGGAATGGGAACTGGCTCGAATCTGAACGTGACTCCAAGGATCTCCGCCAGCCCAAGAAGTAACTTCTGAAGCTCTAGAAGTTCGTCCCTACTGGCACCGTTCAGCAACATGCCAATCATGTGGTTTCGTATCTGCCCTGGACTGTCCATCCCATATAGTGCCGACACCATGGCGTACGAGGAGGTCATGTCATCGAGGATCGCGTCATATGAGAAGAGTCTCCCGTATACAATATCTGATGCGGTAATCAGCCAAAAAAAAAAAAATTTTCCTCTTTACGTCCTCAATGATAAAACTTTATACCTTTGACAAGGAAGAGATAGTCAGGGCTGGCTCTCTCAGTGTCACGCACGTCGAAGAGTGGATTGCGATCATAGATCCTGCCGAAAAACTCGTTGCCCCTCTGGATGGCAGTTTCCTCCGTTTCTAGCGATCTCGGCGAGCTCTTCAACCTCAAGTTCTCGGGCGTACAGTGGGAAAAGATGCGGATAGCGTTTCCTGTTCTCGCCGCCCCGGCAATGCCGAGAGATTTTGTGATGCCCTCGCGAATTCGGTGAACAGCCTCGAAGCGGTCATTGTGAGAGAGCTGACACAGGAGACTGGCGTCGAGGTGCGAGTACACCTGGGGGATAACATCGGCGTAATTGAGGGACGAAAGATTGACGATGACACACATGTACCATCGAATCTTGAGATCTCTATCTCTTATGGCAAGGACCGGAGCATAAAAAGAGTCCGGGAGTATGGGAGTTGGCGGTGGCATTGTTGCTGAGATCGCGTCAAAAAGTTGAGTCAAAAAAAATGATGATAGAAGTAATACTCCCAGTGAACCTGATCAGGTCGAAAGCTCAAGTTGGCTGCTGCAACGACATCATATGTCCACGACTAATCCGCGGGATGATCTACCACGGAATGCAAGTCGGGTAAACGAAGCCGAAGACGGGGAATTGTGAGTTGGTGGGGAGTGAGGGGCTGTTGGAGTTGAAAGTCCGTGAACAGGGTTAGATCCGGTCATCCGTGACGCACTACGGGCGCTTGGGGTATTTCAACGAAGTGGAGCTGTGGAGCTACTTTTGGCGAGTTTGTTCATTATTTGTACATCCCAGACGCCGGGGGGGGAGAGGAAAACCCAGAGATACCACTGCACCCCAGCTGAATCCTCGGCCATAGAGATCACCCGTTTCGTGGTCATGTTTGTCCTTGTTCCGTTGTGCGACGTCCCGTCTCGGGAGAAGAGCGATCGGGTAAGTATATCCAGCAGCGGCCAGCATTCATGTCTGCGGACTAAAAGTCTTTCGCTCGACAGCTTCTCGAATTAATTGCGCGAATCGCACCTTTTACGGCCCGGAGTGAACCCGAATGTCGTGCGTACGCCTGGTTTCGAAACGCTGAGGACACCGACGCGGTGCCCGGTCACTGGGTCCGCGGCATAGAAGTGTTGGTTGTTCCGTTCATTAAATGGTCGAAAGTGAACTACAATAGAGCTGATGATGGGTAAATGCACCAGGTATGAAACCCATGAGGCTAACCGGGAGACGCACCGCGCCGGCGAGGCGTACCGGGAATTCCGCGCTGCTGTTGCCGCAGAAGGCTTGCTCAATGGATATCCCGATATGCGATTCTGGTGTCCCACTGGGATGGGGTTCTTGACGCGTGCCCCAATCAACATGATGGAGGGCCGTGAAGCGACGAAGAAACAGTATATTGTAGTGCAGGATTTGTCTCCCAAGCAAGGCGCAAAGAGCAAGGTGCTGGACACCCTCGGGTCCGTGGTCAACTCCGTCGAGAGCGTTCCCAGTGTTGGCAGCTTTTGGGTGCTCGAACGGGAAAACAAGGAGGATGGTGATGATGTGATAGTGTTTGCAAGATTCGACTGCAAGAGCAGCTACGAAGCGTTTATGGCTACGGACGCCGCGCAGACTTGGAAAATTGTCGGTGATCTCTGTCAGGCGGCACTGACGACGACGTGGACCGAGGGTGGGATTGGATTCTTAGGAAGGTAGATGACCGATGATACCATGTTCTCATTGAGGGTTGGGGTTGTAGTCGATTGAAAATAGATCTCGAGTGTCAAGGTGCTTCGGGATAGCATTCTCACGTAGTTCGTTCAAGTAGTCCGCATAGGAAACTGGAAAACCCACATGCTCTATATTGTCAGTATTTTGCGCATGCGAATGAATATTACAGAAACCGTTACTATGTGACGAGATAAGGAAGAAGCCATACACTCATTCACTGTTTGTGGGACATTGGTCTCGAAGTTCAGAGTGCGTTTCTCAACTAGAGCGGAATCGAATCCCACGTCGCGCCGGTTACTAATAACGTAGAGTAACATTCGGTTACAGTTTTAATGGTCTTATGTTTAAAAAAAAAGTAGGGAGTGATTCATTGAAGTTGCCGGCAACTCATTGTGCGCTTTACATGATGGCGGTAGCGTTTGGCGGCGACGCTACGGCCCCTGTGTAGTTCAATGGAGACGAGGTGAAGAAAAAGGACCATCTCTTGTTCTTCTCGCATAAAGATGCCAGCCCTTCTAAGTCAAAGAGCTCCCCAATGGGCGTACCCCAGCCTGAGAGCACAATGGGGTGGAGGAACCAGTCGTGGTCCGCCGGTGCTAGTCGATCACAGAAGTAAGTAAACAGAAAATCACCCTGTCAACTGGAGGAAGAACTCACGCAGCATTTCGAACCCAGGACAGTCAGCCGCGAGGGCCGCGAACTGCTTGCCCCATAACCATTCCACCGTCTCTTTCCCTTGTGACAAGCCGACCCATTTGCCTTCAGCCGCCAGCTTGCGTCTCGCCTCGTCTGCGGCCTTGTACGCGGAGACGTAGCCTGTCCTTATGAAGAGGACGTCGCCGGTATTAAAGGTGACGCCTTGCTCCTTGGCGATGACCTCAATATCTGCCACGGTGATGGGATGGCCGGAGAATGCCTCATAGGAGAGAGCTTGTCGCTTAGCATATGAGGCGTAGTCGATGAGAACGCCACGGCCCGCAAGATTGCGGGTCGTCCATGGCTGCAAACTATTGTAATCGGTGCGAGGGGCAGAATGAATCTGTTCCTGGGTCGTTCTAACCACGAGAAGAGTCAGCAGGTCTTTCATATGACCGAGAAAATTGTATCAGGTAGGTGTAGGTATTCTCAACCCATTGTAGAATTTCTTGTCTTTTTGATATGCAAAGTGGCGAAGGCTATCCCATTGCGAGCTGCCCTGCGTGTTGAACTTGATCTTTCAACAGAGGTCCTGTCAGTTATCATCTCTGGAACACTGGCAACAAAGATCTTACTACGTCATCATTGATGACCCGGGGATTTTTGTCGATAACTTTCTGTTCGAAGCCAACTCGGCCGAGGAGAGGCGGGTTGATGAGATCCAAGGGAAGGCTACCGGCGCCGCATGCTTCCAGTCAGCAAAGATGACCCATGCAAAAGACCTTCCCACGTCTGGCTTGCTCTATCGCCCATGTTGTTATATCGGCTGGCAACCTACTTAAGCCCGACTCGCTCGCCGGTTTTCACTTCCTCCTTGATGGTTTTAAGGACAACCTCATCCGTCAAATAGTTTAGGCTGCCCAATGCGCTATCAGGCCCGCTGCCCCAGAGTCCCCAGGCCGAGTATGCGGGGTCGCCCTCTCTCAAGGGCAGCTTGTCAATGGTGGGGATGGGATTCGCTGGGGGCGCCATGGGCAACATTCAACTCGGCTCCTGTGATGGGTATGGTATTCTTGAATGGGCTGGTATGTAACTGTGGCAGCGAGAGGATGCACGATTCGGGTTTGATGGTCACACTCCTGGATATAGAAGAAGGAAGCAGAAGAATAAGAAGAAGAAGGAGGTCCGTATTCGAGACTGTTCGATCGCACTGGTTATTTGTTCGGGGCCTGCTTGCCGAGGGGCACCTTGCCTGGAGAGTACTCCATTCCTAATAAGTGTCTAGTTAGTTTCCATCACCCCCTCACATTCCGCATTTTAATGTACGTCCCCGCACGACTTTCCGGACTTTACGTCGGAATTCAAAGTCCATGGCACTAAGTACCAGGCTGCGTTTGGGGCTTTTGGATGAAAAACCATAAGACTCGATGGCTCAAGCGTTGCAGTTGGGTGCGCAGTCCTGAATGACTGCTTGCCGCTCTCCTTCAAGACCTTAATCTGCGGTTACTTCGTAGTCTTAATATTAAGGCGCTGGACAACCCACCCCCTCTCCTCATCTTTCCTCCTTTCTTCTTTGTGATTGATAAATATTTTTGCAAATATCTTAAGCTGCAATTCTTCTATATCGAGGCAGAGACCATCTAATACACGTTCAACTTCCCACCCAACGCTGCAATCACTCCAGCACTTGTGACAATGGCCATCCCCGGAATCATCATGCGCATGGCTCAGCCTCACGACCCGCAAGCCAAGCTCCCCCAATCTATCCTGGCACCTCCGGCGCTGTGCCCCAACGTGGAAATGTTTTATATCTTTGTTGCCCAGGATGACCTGGCCCCGCGATACAACACTACCTACTTCCTCAGCGACATTCGCCCCGTGCTGGACTCGTCGGCCTACTACGACAATGATGTCAAGGCGACCGCGGACCATCTCGCGTCGTTGGCATGGGAGGTATGCGCCTTCATGCACGGCCGCGACACCATCGAGGCCAAGGAGCTCTCATCGCAGCCACACCTCCTACCCAAACCACCAGCCGTGGGCTCGACAATGGTCAGCAACGGTGGCACGCCGGGGCCTGGCTGGGAACAGGATTACAACGACTGGTACAGCCTCGAGCACAGTGCCCTGCTGAGCTTGGTGCCCGGCTGGAACAACTGTCGTCGCTATCGCCACGTCAAGACGCACGGCGAAACAGACACAGCGTCGTACTACGGCTGGAACTATTACGACGCGGAGAATGGTCTTGGCGGGCCTGAGTGGCAGGCGAGCATGACGGCTTGGACAGAAAAGGTCCGGGGAAATGCCAGTAAGCCGAATCTCCGCCGCGTGTGGAAGGTCGTCGAAACCAGCTAGGCATATTTGAAGGTAGCTTACAAGAACGATTATTATGGTTGCAACCTTGTCACGTATCTGCTTTGCAATGCTTTGTTTCCCGCTGTCTCTAACCAAACTACATCGATGAGGTGAACAGGCCGTAGAGCGTATCTTGCCAGATTTGCTGTTCCTGCTCATCGAGATATGTCATGAGGCCGGCGGTAGAGGTGTCATATGAGTAGTAGTCAGAGCCCACCACAGACATGCGATTACCACCAGGAGCAGAGTGATTCAACATGAAGCCATCGTCATTGGGGATGTGCACCACGTCTGACGTGGCGTCGCCGACGGAGGGGTGCGCCGGCAACGGGAACTCAAAGAAGCTCTTGTCCAGGCCGCCCTGCACATATTTGTCACGGCCGCCGTCGTCGTCCGACGCCAAGGCCGCTATACCGCTCTGCTTGATGCTGATATCATACTCGCGAACCATTTCCTTGAGGATAGCCAGCGGCTTCTTCATGCCAAAATTGCAGCCTCTCTGCATGTCGCTCAGGCACGTCCAGAAAAAGGATATATGCTCCATAAACCGGCCCCTGTGATTTCGTTCCTGGCGCAGGACAACGCTTACGGCAGAGTAGGTGGCATAACACAGCAGAAACGGCGCGCAGCGCAGCGTGAATGTGTCTCGGAACGACCGGAGCAGCTTTTCAATCATGAGTGCGCTGTGAAGACAGGCCTCCTCACTACGAGTCGTCACGCCGCTGTCTGAATGGTGGAATAGGTGCCCGTCTTCTAAAAAGGCCCGATGTAGTAAGATATTGAGGGCATGGAAGGTGGTGCTATGGAACGTAACCTGTTAGAGTTGGCGAAGCAGCTACGGATATGGGGAGCGCGCATCGGGGATGGTCAACGTACTGAGGTGTGATCTTATGAGGAGGGGGTATAATGGGTCCTTCCGGGTCGAAACGGAGGTGGCTCGGTAGCGAGTCACTCCAGTGCTGGAGGTTATGCTCAATGTCTGTCAGTTCTCTCTGCATATCCTGTGCGTGGCCTTTGATGGCGTCAATGCCGTACATCTTGGTAATCCTTGTGGAAATCTGCAAAAGACGGGCAACCGCACCAAAGGTCGACACGGCGTGGGCTGGCTGCGGGGCATATGGCGGTGGGCAGTATTGCGGCGTTTGATCATCAACGTACGGCTCCCATTTTGCCAGCTCCTCAAACGTGTCCAGAAAACAGAACGGCACCCTGGCCTCGACCGGAGCAAGCATGCACGGCCGGCCGAGGTAGAGAGACTGTGTAGCGTCCGTCGCAAATGCTCCCCAGTACAGTCTCTTACGCATCTCCTGCTCGAGGTCCTGGCTAAGGGCGCTTCTTGCGCTAGAGTGCATCATCGCCTGCGCCTGGCAATCGGGCCCAGGCGTGAGATGACAACCTAAATCGATGACCATCCGGTACGCGAGTCCCGATAAGTTCCATCCGGCACTTGGACGGCCGTGGGACACCAGAGAGGCACTCATGAGGAGTAGTGCCACCGCAGACGGGATACTCGGCTGGGCGATCTCGCCGCCCAGTAGCTGACAGAACCGGGCGTAGAAGCGAGAGCCGATACTCTGTGGGTCGTTTGGATCTTCCTGGAGACACGGCCGGTTGCTGTAGAGGGAGCTGGAGTAGTATATGGCATTCAACAACAGCTTGTTGACCCAGGGGCCCCCACCGCTAGCCAAGCTGTCCATGATGGCCGGGCGATAGGAAATGAGATAGACACAGTGCTGCATGTTGAAGTGAAGCTCTATCAAGTGCTTTGCCAGGTCAACATCGCACCCGTCCAGGTCAATAGTGATCTGCGGCTGGTTGTACACCCAGGCCTCGCGTTGGCTCTGGAGCGCCGCGTAACTGATCAGCCGGGCCTTCGAAGCCGCAATCCGAGCTTCGTCCTCCTGCGCCATCCCGGCAACCGCCGTTATCTCCTTATGCCTTCCAGAGCGATTGTTCATCGGGCTGGCCAGGCCGTGGACAGACGAAACGCAGCCGTGCTCATGGGATACGCCGGCGACGTGCGCTTCGCCGGGAGAAAGGCCAGAGAGGCGGTCCTTTCCCTCTCGACTACGATCGCTCACCTCTGACTCGGAGGCTTCTGCCAGCGGCTGTGTTTGTGAGGCGGCCATGATGTCGGTGGATATGCTACTTGGGGTCAGGCGCTGGCTGGTGTTGTTATTGTCATTATCGACCCTTGTAGTCGGTCCCGGGTCCGGGTAATCCATGGCGCATTTGTCCATGGTAGTCTCTGCGGGCGAGTCCAGGTGGCGAGACGGTGAGGGAGATGGTACAATGAGGACTCCTTGTTGGAGCATCGTTGCGGTTGTCGTGTGGGTGATACCTGGTGCCGAGTTCGCCTCATCATCATGGCTCCGGGGCCGCTCGAGTTGGTGTTCAACCTGTCCTCGCGCCGACAAAGATTCGCCACTTCCAGCGACGGCGCTCGAGATCCACTCTTCCGTGCTCGTGTCCATGGGAGCAAGCCCAGCGGCCTTCATGCGGTCTAGCATAGCCTCGATGGTAGTCTCGAGCCTCCTGACGCGCGCTCTCGACGGCCGCGGCTCCTTTCGCGCATCCTGGGGGTATACACACTCGAGCTCATCAACGATGCACTCGGTGCACCTGGGTTGGCTCCCGGAGCATCTGACCTTTTTGAGGCGGCAGGATGCGCAGGTTTTGCAAGTTTTGATCGCCGAAGTCGTCTTTTGGCCTATACTGGTCTGGCTTGTTTTTCTACCAGCTGCCGCCATTCTTGCCATTTTACTATGCTGCAACGGCGCTGTAGAGGTTCGCGATTGTAGCCGAGATGGAATTGCTCTGTGGTGGGTGGGTGAGCGTGCCTCGAGGCAGGTTGATCACGGAGGGCGGTATTCGTACATTAGGATCTCTCAGATCAAGGAGATCTGCCCCGAGAAGCCGGGCTGTAAGCGTACAAGGATTATGCGGGGTAATCAAGCTAGAAATGCAGAGTGCTCTCTAAACAGAGTAGCGTTATAATTTTAGTAATTAATAGAGTTCTACAGAGTTTTTGTCCTAGTTTTATTCCAAGCCTCTACTAGGGGGGGGGGTCCAAACGCCAGCTGAAGAGACCGTCGTCACCACCCAACATATCCCAGATAAGGTCTTAAATAGGTACATCTTCTAACATTTTATATTTGAAAAGACCTCTCAGATACCTATCTTGAGATATTTCAGGTGGTGGATCTGATCTCTCAGGCTAACGTTTAGACCCCTGGTAGAGGTTTATTAAAGGGAAGAACTTGGTCGCCTCGGTAAATGTCAACGAATTAATAGCACTAGGGTTACCATTTGCAGTCAAACTACCCCAGACAGCTTATTCGGACACTATGCCGAACTAGCGGGACTCAACATCCGGGGAAGTCTACCATCCCCGCATCTCTGCTGATTTAGGTTACTTCTGAGCAGCCAGCCAGGGCTACCTCTATTACTACCTCTACCTTCGCCCGGACTTTAAAGTCCGCAACGAGGTAAGTGCACAAGTACCGCTACCCTCTGGTCAACTGCCAATGAAATCCCCCTTTCGGCGCATGATAACTGGAAAGCAACGGAAATGTTTATGTATGTATATAGGCAGTCAATAATCAATGGGCATTTGTCTCCCAGTCCAATAGCCATGCACTTGTCGCTTTGTCAAACTTTGCATTACTCGAACCTGTACCCTTACCTCGATCATGGTCCCCGTGACTCTAGAGCAGACCGCCGCAAGAGCAATGGCCACCGGCCAGCCCGAGATGATCAAAGCTGGGGGCAAGGCTGCCTACCAGAATAACCATCACAACGGTGTTGGTTCCGTCGGCGACGTTGACGACGCAACGGCCAAGGCGGCTACTGCCCACCTCGAACAGTTCTACAAAGTCATCGAGAAACCACTCGGCCAGCGACGCCACATCCGCATCGCTTGCTTGGGCGCGGGATACTCGGGCCTCATGATGGCCATCGTGTTTAGCCAGCGCCTCCAGGGCAAAAATGCCGAGTTTGTTATTTACGAGCGCAACGAGGACCTGGGTGGGACGTGGCTAGAAAATAGGTTAGTCTCTATCATTTTTTTCCTCATTCTTTCCCCACGGCCAAATGCCTAGAGCTTCCTCCTGTCTTTACCTTGGTTTGATTTTCGAAAGCAAGCTCCGTTCTCAACGTCAAGGTATAGGTACCCCGGATGCAAATGCGATATCCCAGCCCATAACTACGCCTTCAGCTTCGCTCCCAAGGCCGACTGGCCCAACTACTACGCTACATCCGAGCAGATCCACCAGTACATGCATAGCGTGGCCGACCAGTATGACTGCAACAAGTACATCAACTATAACCACAGCATCAAGTCCGCCGTGTGGGACGAAAGTAAGGCCAAATGGCAGGTCACCATTGAAAAGTCACCTCAACGTCTTACATTCGTAGACGAGGTCGATATTTTTATCAACGCTGGAGGCGTTCTGAAGTATGTCCCCCCGGCGTACTGTCGATGATTCCTCTCGAAGCTAACTTTGACTGATCTAGCAACTGGAAGTGGCCCAATATCCAAGGCCTAGAGACCTTTGAAGGCGCGCTGATGCATTCGGCTCGATGGGATACAGAGTACGACTTCAGCGGAAAGCGAGTAGCCATTATTGGCATCGGATCTTCCGCTATCCAAATTGCGCCCCAGCTCGCTAATATCTGCACCTCTCTGGACCTCTTCGTCCGTAGCCAGACGTGGATCTCTCCTGGTCCCGGCATAAATGAGCCTACTGCCAACGATCCCGAAATGGACTCGGAGTACAACTTTTCGGAAGAGGCGCTCGAGCTGTTCAAAGACCCCCAATTCCTTCGCGATTATCGCGCAGCCATTATTGATCGTCGCAATGACAACTACAAGCGTTGGATAGCTGATAGTGACGAGCAAGCAGAGGCCGTGAAGCTCTTCCGTGCAACGATGATACAGAGGCTTGGCGACAGCGAAAAAGGTCGTAAGGCCGCCGAATGCCTCTTGCCCTCATTTCCGGTCGGATGTCGAAGGCCTACCCCGGGCCCTGGATTCCTAGAGGCCTTGACCAGAGACAACGTCGATCTGCGCTGGGATGATATCGGCCAGATCACGCGCAGAGGGATACTCACCAAGTCAGGCGAAAAGGAGTACGATGTTATCGTCTGTGCTACCGGCTTTGATACATCCTTCAAACCTTCCTTTCCAATCATCGGTCGCAATAAAGTATCTCTCGCTGACAAGTGGACCGAAGAGTTGCCAAAAGCGTACTTCAGTCTTACTGTGCCTGATTTCCCGAATTACTTCTGCTTCATTGGTCCGAACAGTGTTATCAACAACGGATCCTTGGTCCTTGGCATTCAAATGACTGCAGTTTATATATATAGATGGATCGAGAAGATGCAGACGGAATTGCTTCGGTCCGTTGAGGTGCGCCATGAGGCCAATGAAGACTTCAATCAGCACATACAGGCCTATCTAGAGCGTACGGTGTGGACGCGGAACTGCCGAAGCTGGTATAAGAATGGCACCATTGACGGGCCCGTGACTGCTGTGTATGGCGGCACCACTTTTCACTTCATGGAGGCTCTCAAACACCCGCGTTGGGAGGACTTTCACATGACCAGAGAGCCTGGGTCGGTGAATCGCTTCAGCTACTTGGGTAATGGCTTCACGCTCAGCGAGACCAGAGGCGACAGTGTGGGCGTGACGCAGACTATCAACTTTGACGACTTCATGAGCCTGTTTGTTCTGCCAAATACCTATAGCTAGTCTAAACTAGAAGCTTAAAGGATACACATATCTACCGCAGGGCTTACTATCATCTCTTGACCGCTGTACTGAATCAACCACCCGTATTGTCTGTCTATATTCAAAGAGGTCTTTTTTTTAACCAGTCTTCAACTATGTGGCCTGAATTATTTCAATCTCCAAACTGGGGTACCTACACTGTTCAGCGGCGCCATTAACGCCCAAGGACTTCAAGAGGTACAAGTGCCACGCCCGAAACGTACTTATCGGGGGTGTCCTGGGGTGCTAGAAATAGATGGCCCTGACTGCTAAAAGAGGAAGCCAGGACAGCGACATATGAACTAAGAGTATATTTTAAGATTGATAAAATAAAAAGGACAAAAAAAGGAAGACAGATTTAGGAACGTTAACATGAAAAGAATAA
The DNA here is from genome assembly GCA_002221725.1 of Scedosporium boydii. NCBI lineage: Eukaryota > Fungi > Ascomycota > Sordariomycetes > Microascales > Microascaceae > Scedosporium > Scedosporium boydii. Next base: position 18,221 of record NJFT01000233.1, read on the forward strand.
TTAGGAAAGGAGGCCAAAGGAAAGAAAAAAGGAAAAAAAAAAGGAAAAAAAAGTTGTTCTATTCCGCGCGCGCTGCGTTTCGAACCCAGCAGGTACTTTCTGGGGACCCAGGAGTTCAAGCATTCCATTGATGAGTGACTCCCAAGACGCGCCGCGCTTCCCTGCTGGTGTTAGGAATTCTGGCTCCAGATTTGGTATTTAAGGCTTATTCCGGGCTTGAAGATGGGAGTTAGGAAGATGGGAAGGCGCGATGCTGACGAGGTTCAATGTTCTTTCCCTCTATCAAATGCTGCCTCATTGGAGTCCTCTTCAAGTTCCTCAGTCGATAATCAGGAGCAAAGGGAAAGAGGAATTTCATAGCATCATGCCTATTATGCGGTATACTAAACGATAAAGAAAATAGGTCAAATAAACTAAATAATAATTGAATCCTAACTCCACTCGCTCAGCCTTCAAGAGCCCGTCGTCCCTCTGATACCTCCATCAACAATCCGTTACGTGCCCTGTCTTAGGCGATTCCGTTATAAGCAATTAGATTAGGGGTCTCGTATTTCAACTTCTTGGCTTTATTCTTCGTCCCGAGCGCCTTGAGTCGATTCGTGAGCGCATCCGGCGTGGTGATATTCTCGGCGATCATGAGATACACCGACAATCCCGTAACGTGCGGCGCGGCCATGGACGTTCCGTTGAGCGTTAGAGTATTGGGCCCCGTGGCATTAACCTGCCTCCAGGCGGAGAGAATGTTCACCCCTGGGGCGAGGATGTCGACGGTGCGGCCGTAGTTGGAGAACCACGCCTCCTCCCAGTTCTCGTCGATGGCGCCGACTGTGATGGCGTTGGGTTGCGAGCCGGGCGAGCTCTGGGATGCGAGGGTGTCGTCGTTTCCGGCAGCCGCTACGACTGGGATGCCTGCGTCGTAGGCTGTTCGGACTAAGGCATTCAACGCGTAAAGTCTATTGCCACCTAGGAACAGAAAAAGGACGTTAGAAGTGAAGCTCCATTTTAGGAGAACAGAGGTGAGGGGCGAGAGGGAAAAACCGCAATTTTCTTTTTTCATCCTTACCGAGAGACATGTTGATAACCGACTTGCCCAGCCGACCCTTGTCGACAATATCGCGGATGGCCCACTGCAATCCCTGCAGGACGATAGAGCCATCAGTCTCTTCATTGTCCAGAACCTTGACAGAAACGAGCGTAGCAGCCTTAGCCACGCCGTACGTCTTGCCACCAATGGTCCCGGCAACGTGAGTGCCGTGACCGGCATTGTCGACAAAGCGAGTGAACGGCACAAAATTTTGACCCAACTGCGCGCGCCCATCGTTGAATTCCGGGTGCTGGTTGAATAGACCAGTGTCGATGATGTACGCGTAACCTCCCTTTCCGGCGGAAGAGTCGTAGGTGTAAATCTTGGAACCCGGGGTCCTACTTGAGAGAGTTCCGAGGCCCCATTCTGCTGCCTGCTGCGAGGCGACGGCGGTTATCCTGAAGATCTGGTCGGGCTCGACGTATTCGACCTAGGGCGAAAAGATGTTAGGCTACTGGACCATGACAACGGTGATTCTAACGAAAAGTCGTGTATGCTCGGGGCCGGAGAGGGAGGGGGCTTGAGAGAAAGAGGATTGGAGATTTGATGTCACCTTACCTCTGGGTGGTTCCTGATCTGCTCAATCGTCGCATCGTCAAACTCTCCTGCGTATGCTCGGAATCTAGCCGCTTTGTACGTTTTCTCCACGCCCTTGAGATTTCGCCCATCAAGACTCCGCTTATGGACATTCTGCACCCAAGCTAAGTGGGACGCGGTAGTCGCATCAGTAGTGCCCTCTTTGAGCGTAATGATGTATTTGCCTGGGATGCCGGTCGACTTTTCCGACTTCGACGCGTTTGGCTCTGACCCCTCCGACTGCACGAACGCCGCGGCAGCAAATGGTACCAGGGAGATAAGGAACACGGTCACCCGTCTAAGGTTGACCATCTTCGCGGTTGGGTGCGTTCGTCAGAAAGTATATTCCGGCAAGTGATAGTCGCGTCGAGCGGTAGTTTTGGTTGAGTCGTAAGCTTGTGCGACGGATAAGGAAAGGCGCGTTGATCTTGGGCTGGGGTCACTTGTATTGATGGGAGATGGCCTCTTGTTGTACGACCATGGTCCGGTATTCTTTTTCCTCTTTCTCCGATTTCTGTTTAGATCGTGGATGGCCCTCTTCTGCTCAATCACTCCGTGCCTGCACGCGGTTGAAGTTCAAGACGATTCTTCCCACGTGGGATCAGAGGAGCAGAATTGCGGCGCAGCCAAGAACTCCAAGACGTCCCCAGCGCTATTATTTATATATAAAGCTCTGGAAGAACTCCAAATACTTTTACTTGGCAGAAGAGAACATTGTGGGGTTCGGGAGAGCGAACCCGGAATAGCCAAGTTTACACCTGTGTATATCAACTGATGTATAGATGTCTCTGTAAGTTCCGTGTGCCGTGGCTCGTGAGTGTTTGTTTAAACATCTATGCTTCCAGATCAACATCCATCGGATGTTACAAGCAATCTACTTCCTATCTCCCCATGTCATGCTCCGTTGGTAAGAAAACAACCCAGAGAAAATTAATCCCCACGGCAAATCAACCCTCCATCGCAAAAGGGCATGCATCACGGCATCGGCACTGGTCTGGTCTGTTGTGGTGCAATATAACCGGTTCCGCACTCCTGCGTCCTCCGAGTCGCCACTCGCGGTACATCCAATTTCGAGCCCAATATCGAGGAAGAGGAAGCTCACCTCCCGGAAGCTTCCCGTGAGCAGTCTCCGATCAGACAGTTCGGTCTTGACGACGCCGACAACCGACGCCGATACCCGAGGATGGGGAGGGAAAATAAAATGAAGCTTCTACGCCGCACTGCTACATTTCTTCATACTCCAGCATCTCGGGCAGGATTTGATCGCCCTGGGATGGAAGCTTGGCTTCCTGGTTTCGGCAGTTGATTGGATGTCGATCTCAACCGGGAGGGGACCATCACTTTCACTCCCTCCGGCAGCACAGAACGTTGAAATTGGGCTTATCGAACGCGGAGCATTGTCGCAGATATACTGCTCGAATGTGCCGATCCGTGGTTGCTGCACGAGACAACCTCCGTCCTTGAACAGTTGATGCCCCGATCCAGATTAATTCAACTGCATCCTGCTGGCTTCCCACGGCAATTTAATGCATGGCCAATCGCATTCGGGATGTTGTTTATTGGATCATGTAGCATCCGGTTCGGAAATTTGGTGCTGGGCGACTGGTGTGTATCGGAAGACTGGAGGGTTTCCACTTAAGACACAAGTCTCGATTTATCCAAGTGAATTGGCAAATTAGCTGCTCCAATACAAGTACAGTCAGTTGGGAATTCGTTTCGTTATGCTCTACTCTACTCTTGTCTCTCATCCCCTCATTCTAACATGGAACTCGCCTTTCTCCTTTGTAAGAAGGCGTATTATTACCAGTGCCGCCCGAACCGTAGTCTAGCTAAGGCCGCTACCAGAAGGAGACATCTAAGAAGGACGGACAATCGTTTCCAGTGGAATGCTGATCGTTTTTAATCTACGGCTCCAACAAAGTGATTGCCACTCCAAATAATGCAAAATCCCACCCAGTACGCCCGACCAGACTCTATGATCTACCCGAACAACCAACCGGCATGGAATCTGAAGATCTCGACACGCAGCCCTCTCCAATCCTCATCTGGCCATGATCCTTGAAAAGGGGGCATAGACTCAAAATTGATCTGGAAACAATAAATTATTCGAGATGTCACCAACCTAGTGACTACTACATTTGTATTGAAAGGGCCACAAATCTATGGCCACTGGAGTCATGAGATGGAACTTTTGGATCCAAATAAGAAGAAGATGTCCGCCTATCCGTTCTTTGTTATTCTTCATTCTTAAAGTAGTAGCAAACCCTCTTGTCTGAGTTGGATCACACACAGCACTTCAATCGCCTCTCCTGTAACTCCACACCATCCATGCCTAACACAAGAGGAAATCACCCAGTCGACGAAATCAATCAATCTTTTCACACCGTCAACCAATCCCCGCTGCGGTAGCTCCCGCACTTGAAGATCCCCAAAGGGCCGCGCAATACGTAAGCTGACGTCTCCAAGACACGTTCGAGCGGCGGATGCTACATATTATTGTCGCAGTTATGTGAAGACGTCATGGCCAGGTCTGATTCTGCAAACCCAGCTTCCCAATCATCCGATATTGCCTAACCTCCTTAGAGACGCGGTAGAGTGAGTGGGGGGTTTCTCGCCGATCTTCCAACGCATGTTCGCGAAAAGACCTGAGAGTCACCTCAGTCGACTGGCAGCGAATATGTACTACGAAAATGCCTATCGCGCCATCAGTTGCACCGATAATGTCAGTAGCCTATCACTACTCGCTTAAGACTAGCCCGCTTGACGATTATGCAAACCCGGCTCGCTGATAGCTGGTGGTTCCTGGTTCCTTGGTTAGAGCCGCGTAATCATGCTCAAGCGACTTTGGCATCATCGTTCGCTTGTTTTTATTATTGATTTCTTAGCTTCGGGGAACTCAAAGTCCATTCATTGCTCCAGGTATCTACATGAAGTTTTACCAGGCCGGGCTGTCTATTTAGCAGTGAGCAGCTGATGAGTCTGCATGGGAACCATGGAGACGATGATATTGATGTACCCGTCTTTACTCTATCTGAGTTCGACTCTAATAGCATTAGGATACCAAGATCCACGACGCTATCACCAAACTAGGAGTTCGGAAACCATATAATGTGCTCTAGCCAATCGAGTAGCATGGACATGTAAGGACAGCTGGCGCAGCGGCTATATAAAACTACTCACAGCCAAGTGACCCTAGCCGCGACACTTGGAGCACCGTTCTGTTGCCATACAGCCCAGCTGCAAGTGAGCCAAACATGACAGGACACCAGGCAGTTGTCATTAACCTCCTCAAACCGCTCTATATTCCTGCATAAACCGCCTTATTTACGCCTCGCAGAAAAATGGCAGTAAGTCGCCGCAAGGTGCCTCCTCCAACTGATCCCCACCCAAATATCTATTCAAACAAGTACAGGACCCTCCCGCCCGACGCTGAATCCAGTACTTATCATTTGGTTGTGCTTCGAGGACACCATAGACTGGGTCTGTTGCAGTAGCGGGAACAGGGTAAATCGTGTGACCGATCCGTCCGCAATAAGACCGTGCTTCTTGCCACTCCATGGGTGTCGGGATGACGATAACCGTAGATGTTTGTGCCATAACCACCGGAAGGTTGAGACACATAAATGCGAGGAGCTTCCCCGTTGGGGTGTACATTTCCACCCTTTCTGAGAATTTTGTGCTTTGCCTTTTTTTTTTTTCCTTTCTTTTTGAGAAAACGCGGTTCGATGATAGTTCGAGGCAATCAGGGAAGGTTGACGACTGCGGATCGGTAAGCTTTGTGAAAGGGAAAAGAGAAGGGTGAGAGAGGCCAATGTTTAAATATCTCCGGGACAAACGGAAACTTACCATTGAAGCTCCCCTTCCGATCAAGTGTCAGACCATGTCAACTTGTTACTCCGACTTTGCTCTCAGTGGACTCAGCTATCTATTTTTGGGGACACTTTTGTCGATTGGATTCGTAGATATACGACGCAATGTTCGCTCAAATGTATATAGAGATCCATACCGAGGTATATCGCTGAAAAGGAGCCACGTCAGATCTATCCCGGTAGGGTCATCATCGGGGAGACAATCGCACCGGCTGATGGCCCTGCGCATTCGACAATGGTGGATTCACACCTCACTTGCTTCCAGTCACCTCACTCCTGTCGAGTTACGGTTTAAATCCGCGCTGTAACACTGTTTCGCTGTCAGTCTCCAGGATGTGCAAGTAGCGTTTCTTTCAGACCAGTCTTACCAGATATCAACCCCGGGAAACTGCCCGACACATACGTACGAAACGTCACCAGCGGCGACAGATGCCGCTTCAGCTCCTGCTGCATTTAGGCCAGTATAATCAACAGTTGGTCACAGCGATGCCTGTCACGGGCGTGCAGCGCAGAACTGAGGCCAAGTAAGTGTGCAACTGCTCTCTCTTTCTCTCTCTGAACCTAACCGAACCGGAATCATCGTGAGCCGCGACAGTTCCCCCAACAACATCAGCTACTTTCCGGGTAGGTATATAATCCACAGTGATACGGCCATGGCGGTTGCCATCATTTAATTATATAGGCACGGAACTAAAGCCAAGTTAGTTTGCAACTGCTCTCTCTCGCTGTGCGTCTCGGCTCCATGGACAGTCCAGTCACATCTTGGCTTACACAATCGGCGCTCCTACTGCCAATATGATGATTTCCAGCGCTAGGTCTGGCTGATTACGACTCGGCGACGAATATTGCCCATCACTGGGATGGCTATTTCCTGTTTCACGTTTGTTCGTATATATTGACACCTCGTCGCCTGTCTTCATTATGGTGTGAGCCCCGCGTTCCCTCTCGACGCGTTGTTGTTGGCTACCCGACTAATAACGAGCAGGACTTTAGGCTCCATTCCCTGCGGCTGGGGATATTGGGTTTTGGTTGGCAGTTTTTGGTTTTCGATGGGTCCGGTGATCTGTTATCGTTAGCATATCTATGATATTTCTTCCTGGCTAGGGCAGTTCTGTGGACGATCTGACCAAGTGGTGGATGCAGGCATGGTATCTGTGTTTGGATACCTCCTGACCTCGGGAGTGTGGAGTGTGATAGTTATTGTGATAAAAGGAGAGGATAACTGGGGACGAAAAAAGGATACCTCGAGAGGATTTTGGGATAGGTGGATTGAGGAGAAGATTCTGGGATAAGTTAGGGGAGGGAAAGATAAAATAGGTAAAATGTAGGTTTTCCAGGAGATAGGTACAGAAGGAAGTAGAGACTTCGTGGGGGGAGCACAAGTCGGGCAGGCATCCACGGCTCCATTGGACCAGATCCGAGAGGAAGAAGATGGAGAATCCGATGGGAGCTGGTACTTTCCGCTCCTTTGTATCCACTTTTGCCTTGTTCCATCCAAAACCGGCTGGACCTCGCAGCAGGAACCGTGGTGGGAGCCAGTTTTGTTTATTTTGTTTGCACATAGGGTGCAGTGCCGCCTCTGCCTAAGTGATGAACTTTGAACACAACCCTGTAACTTATCGGGGGTTCTAAGGCGAGCTACAATATCTTAATCACTAACAAGACTCGGAAGGTGCTTCACCTGGGAATGAGATTACGTAGTAGGTACATAGCTCTATCGCGAGGGGGTTGTTAAGATTAATTGATGTTATTCTCTATTTGTCAAGATCACCGAGATATAATACGGCTCCTCAAGTCTTGGGTCTCTACTTTTGCAATTCAGATTCTATTACCACAACCTCCAAGCCAAGTATACAAATACATCTCTTATAATACAACGAGTTTGTTCTTGGTAGCCTTGGCAGCCTATCCGGCAACTCTTTCGTCGATCTGATTCATAGAGATACAAAGAGTATTCTATCGAGCCACCAACCAAAAAGGTGCCATGTCAGACCTACTCCCACTGCATCCCCACGAATTAACCGCTAGAATGGCAATCCAACCGGTCAATAGTCCTGCGCGTGTTTGGTCATAGTGTGAACGAACCTCAGAGGCTACCGGACTCATCACTGCTCCGAAAGCCCACGTTGTTACGCTGCGAGCCTTTCTTTCAGATAAGTTTCACTACCCACGGACTATTGCTCATTTTTCGCACGGTATGTGATGGCGACCCAGTGTCCGTCCCCATTCGTCAAGAAAATCAGCAGTAATATGCTCCCTCCGGTCCGCATCGCTTGCGTGAGGCGGGGAACTAAGCTCAAGTCAGTTTACAGCTGCTCTTTCTCTCTCTCTCCCAGCCCCATGATATCTTGACTTACACAATCCTCGCCCCTGCTGCCCGTGACGGCCTTCCCTGAAATGCCGCGACGGCCCTCTGGTATTTGACCTTTCTGCTTGGATCCCTGGAGCATGTTTCCGAGGGGACAAACGAGATTGACTCCAAGTCTAGATCGGCTTGATTATGTTCTAGCGGTGAGTTCGTGGGCTGTGCTCGTGTGGCGCGCCAAGACGTCAAATTCCATCCTCCAATGGACCGAGAGCCTTTTACTTGTTTCCACGCGTCGTTGTTTTCTCGTCTACGAGTACTAGGGCCTCTGGCTTCGTTCCCGGGGATAGATGGTGTGGGGCTGTAGTTTCTGTTTGGGGGACGGTTGTGTGGTCTGTTGTTACCAAAGTACCTATGGAATATCTTCTTAGCTATGGCAGTTCAATGGACTACATGACCACGTGGAGGATGCAGGGCCAGGATGTCTCACCTTGATTTTGGCTGGTCGTTCCTGGAGGTTTGCTGGCAGGAGATGACAGATTTGGTCTGCTGGACACGAGGGTGATAATTCTCTGGCCTCTCGGCCAGTCGGTGGGAAGGTTTCGGATCCATCTTCGCCTAGGGAGTGTGGATTAGTGTTAGAGATAACTATTTTGATGAAAGGAGAGGAGGATTTTGGGGAAGGGGAGGTAATCGATGTGGGACGAGGAAAGGATACCTTTGGAAGATGATCTAGTGGAAGTTGATTGGTGATGTGTGAAGGTTAAGTCCTTCAGGAGAAGATGAGGATGAGAGGAAATCAATAGGGATGCGAGACGAAAACACAAGCCATGTAGGCATCCATGATTCCGAATTCGAGAGGAAGGAGCGCAAAAGGGCTGACGGAAGTTAACTCGCGATCCTTTGTGGCCATCATTGGCCTCGCTCGAGCCGCGTCCTCGCAGCCAGAAGCTTGGTGGGAACCGGTTTTGTTTACACGTAGGATACAGTGCTCACCTTAGCTTAAGTGATGAGCTTTGAAACGCCTTGTAAGCGATTGGGAGAGCTAGGGCGAGCTACGATATCTCAACTCCCAAGACTGGGAAGATGATTCACTCGCGACTAAGATTACGTCCTCAAAGAAAGCTGTTCTGCCGAGATGGGGGCGCCAGGATGCCATTCTTCATTTGTCAAAAAGACTACCGCGCTTCAAGTGCCCGGCCTCTCCTTCGCATGTCGGATTCTGTCACCGTAATCTCCAAAACAACACAATTTTACAAACTTCGACCCCTACAGAACAACAATCAAACTGCTTAACCAGCCCTGGCCCATCGTCTCCAACTACTCTATCTTCTTGTAGGGATCGTAGCCTTACGTCACAGTCACGGTAGACATGACCCATGATATCTCCCTAAATGTCTGTAGAATTCATCATAGTAGCCCCCTGTTAGATGGTGCCTTCGATCGAAAATAGTCGTGTGCGGACCGTTTCTACGTTCGTTAGAATCATCTCCGGGAATCAGAACCTTCATGAACTGTGGACTTACACGATGACTGCTCTATGAGTAGTCCACGGCCGAAACTGATATGTGGCAACGGCGATTATGTATTTAATCCTTCTCATGGGCTTCTTGTTGAACATGAAAGGTGGGTTGAACATGACTTCATTGAAGTTGAGCCTATCACCAGTTAAGATCGTTTCGTAGAGATGACAGGCCACACGTCATTACAAGGGATGGAACTTAAATTTCCAGAAGCTGTTTGTTAACATAAGAGAACTTGTGTTAAGGTAGGTGTTTTACGATGTTGATGAAAAGGAAAGGAAGAAACCAGAACAAAATGGAGGAATCCGAAAATGACCTTCAATGATCATGGATCATGAGAGATGCGTGTAAGCCGTCGATGATGCTGTACTGGAGCAAGTCTTTCTTGTGTCTCCGGCAGCACGGGTCTCAGTCCCTCCTGCCTTCCGTCACGAGAATGATCAACAGGACTCATGTTGTGTCGATGCTGAAAGATTCATAAACAGCTACTATCGCACGACCCGCTGGGTCAGGGCCGCCCGCGGCCTACACGCGTGTCCAGACGAGACGTGGCTCACTGAATGACAAAGTACCGGCCCAGCATGCTTTCATGTGCCAGTGAGAGAGCGTTGTAATAAGGCGGTGGGCTCAGCCTCGCCTCGCATATCTCATCTTCCTTGACGCCCACCGCGAGATTCCCCAACTCTCATTCCCATTCCACTAATTCAAGTCTACCAGAGAACCTCTTTCAGCACCACTTCTTCTGAAGCAAGTTGTTGGGTCAGCTTCTGTCCCATCCTGTCCTGTCCTAGTCCCGTCTCATTATTTCTGTTGTCTCTTTTTTACGCTTCTTCTTTTAGGAAAAGTCGCGTCGCCTAATGAGAAAGACAGGAGATTAACCTAGGTTTGTCCCCTTGGTTGTCCCTCGTCCGGTCGATGAATCACTATTCCGAGAGATCGTGGTCATGGCCCTGTCCGACGTGGAGCCACATCATCCTGTCAACCCGAGTACGGCATCCCAAGATGGTGGGGGGCGCTTTGAACTAATCGCCCCGACTTCCAAGAACACTCGTCCCCTCATCGACATCATCCAGTTGACTTCTATTTAACGATAGAGTATTTGTCTCATGATGAGCCATAAACAAGGACCTGTCTAGAACCAGAAACTCTAACTCTGGGAACTTAGGACCAAAAGAAGCGCTTTATTCTACCGGAACGAGGGCTAATCACAATGTGAAGGTACCGGAACACAAATTTCCGTTCTCAGCCACTCAAGGCGATCGTCGGCATGGATGGGTTGAAGTCCATCATCCGTTATGACCCTACGGGTTAGCGGCTGACATGTTGTCCCACCCCACACAGTTCTAATACAGACCTTGATTGGCCTTGATCGCTTCTGTCTTAGACTATATCTCGACCAAGACAACCCTTTTCAAATCGGAAAATACTTCCCTCATTCTCCGTAATCCTATTTGACCGAGAAGGTGGGGACATATACCAGGAGCCCCCTCACGGTTTTTTTTTCCCGGCCAACTACGACTGACTGTATGGCAGTCAACCTCCACGATGATGAAGCACTAATATGACAGCACCCTCGTCTCGGGGTGTTGGGGCCCAGGCTTTCGAAAAATGGTCTTTTAAGTTGCAACTTTGTCTTCTCGACTGAAGCTCCAGCTAAGTCATTCTGGGAGGCTAACGACATCTCTACGACTCAATATAGAATTGGTCTAAGTTCCAGCCACAAGAACATCGGCAAAGCCCATGGGCAACAGAGTCAGAGCACGCGAATCAAGTGTAAAGAACCGCGAAGTAACCGTCTCAAAGTGATCCCAGAGACGCGAGACTAATTCTTTGTTTGCAATGGGCAAAAGGAGGGAAGACTACATGGCGAGGTTCTCTCGAGATGAATCAATCACTGTTGGCACAACCGCTCTGATCTCTTCTGAAGACAGCACCCCGACCGGACACTGCCAAAATAGAGGGTGGCGCCTAGTCTGATACTGCTGATACTCAAGTGCGAGCCGTCACGGATACCAAGCACGAGGAGGTTCGCAAAGATGGTTAGTGCCAGCATCGTTGAGCATTAGACTGGGGCTCTCCTTCTGGTCCTTCTGGAGTCTGCAAAGACTTGTCGACAAACCACTTTAAGACCGCTGTACCGCTGTTCTTCTTAGCCAGGCTTTTATTTCACATCCGAAATCTTCATCAAGGTTACATTATGCATTAAATACTTCATACAAGACAACCAAGTCTCTAAAAGCCGAATCCCTCGTCCGGCTGCTCCAGAATATTAAAAACTCCGCTTTTGCCTCCCTTCCGAAATGCAAAATGTCATGGTTTCACCTAACAAATAACGCCAACTTAAATGGCAGCACCACCGCCGCAGGGTCCAACGTGATCATGCGCATAATGTCCATGACCAGCGCCATCCTCCCTCTTCACAAACTTCGTCCTCTCCTCGCTCCAGCCCCTCTTCGCCTTGTTCACAGCCGGAAGCGAGTCGAAGCTAAGCGCGTACTTGGCAACGGAGTTAGCGATGCTCTTCGTGTTGAGTAGATACGCGTCGTGAGCCAAGTTGTTGATATCGTCGCCCTTCTGGTGGTAGTTGACGTCGTAAGCGACGCCGGCCTCGCCGCCGAAGAGCTTGGCCTCGGCCTCGGTCTTGAGACCCTCGGCACCCGTGAAGAGACCGCCAGAGGGGATGCCATTCTCGATGAAGGCGGCGTAGTCGGATCGGCCGCTGAACTCGGTGGGGACGTGGCCGACGCGGTTGTGGTCGTAGAAGTCCTCAAAGTCCTTCTCGATGACGTCGGAGCCGGCGGGGCCGGTGAGGTTGAAGGCATCGCCGTTGCCGTCGTAGATACCGTAGATGTAGTTGGGGCTAGCGATCTATTTGATAAAGTTAGCTTGGGTTTAATTGAAGAGGGTGGGGAACGAAGAGAAAGAGGTAGATGTAGCATACCATGTCAAAGTTGAGATATGCCCTAATCTTGGCGAGCTCGGTCGAGGAGGTGTTAAGCTGCTTGATGTAGTAGTACGATCCGAGCTTGCCGTATTCCTCGGCTCCCCACCAGGCGAAGCGGATGGCGTTCTTGACACCAAACTTGGAGAGAGCAATAGCGACGTTCAAAATGCCAATGGAGCCGGATCCGTCATCGCTGCGTTTATTGTTAGCGTCTACGACTAATTTCTTCTGTTTGAGCCAAAAAAACTCACTTGACACCAGGGCCAGCGGCGACAGAGTCAGAGTGACCTCCGAGGACGAGCACGTTGTTGTGGTCACCTCCCTTGGTCTCAGCAATGACGTTAAAGTTGACGCGGTCCTCAACGGTCGCTTCGACCTTAAAGTCAACCGTCACCTCACCAGCTCCGACCGCAGCAACGAGCGCTTCGCCGTCAGCCTGGCTGACGCCCACGACGGGCGCATACTCGCCGAAGGCGTCGCCGAGCGTGCCGCTCAACGTGCCCTCGACATTGTTGTACACAATTAGACCCGCCGCGCCAGCTGTCTTAGCGTTGGTGGCCTTCGAACCAAAAGTACAAGTACCTCGAGAGACAAGAGCAATGTTGCCCTCGACCTCAGCAGGGAAGTCGCTGGCCTCACACCCGAGATTCGTGGCAAGGACGAGCTTCGCGCTCACGGTTCCAGCGGGGCTGTAGGTCATGATGGTGCTGTTGAGCTCCTTGCCATCGACGGAGATGGTCGCATCTCCGTCGAAGAAGATCTCGTTAAAGGGCTGCTTGACGACGTTGTAGTAGTTGAGGGAGTTGAGGGTGTCGTAGATATAGTCGACGGTGGCGTTGTGGCCGCCGCTGCCGAACACGCGGTTGCCTCCGTTGGCATCGGCGAAATCCTGGAGCTTCTGCGAGCCGGCAAGAAGGTCCTTGAGCTTGATGTGCTGCTGGAGCTTCTTGGAGCTGACGAGAGGCTTGTTGCACTGGCCACCGTGGCCGCCCTTTCCGCCCTTTCCGCCAGCGAGGCCGAGGGCTGGAAGTCCCAGGGCGGCAGTAGCGAGTAAACCGGTGGTGAACCTCATGTTTGAACGCAAGAATAGATTAAGCGGCTCTTAAAAAGGAGTGGAGGTTAGAAAGGCCTTTGATTGACGGGGGGCAAGCGAGGGCGGGAGGTTGAAGGGGGAATAAAAAGAATGAAGAAGGCTCTTGGAGGACAAGATGAGCTTTTGTTTCTATTTTCTACGGAGCTTAAGACACCCAATATATATACACGGCCGAGACGTAGACGGAAGCTGCCCGAGTCATGTAGCTATAATCTATGCGAACCCTCGCGCACTTTCCTCAATGGAAGACGCAACCGCATGCCAAGAGAAACTCATCTCATGAACACGATTATCGATCAACGGGTAATAAACCACAGGAACTTTTTTTCTTCAATCTTGACAGCAGTACAGCAGTTGCTACTATAGCCGGGGTCTAGGCACCGACGTCAGTGGTAATCAGAGGCTAGTCAGTGGTACTTTTTGCGGGAGGAGGGCCGGGATTCTCCAGCATTACCCCACGGATCGCCTGCCTTATTTTGATAGCGCTTTAATTAATTTGGAAGCACGTCCTCCGCCTGACAACAGACTTGCGCAGGACGGGCCAGGCTAAAAGGGGAAGGTTACCGGCTCGTAAATGGCAGGTCGAGCTGACAGAAGTGCCATCGGCAGAGAGATCGACGGACTCACGTGGGAATGCCAAGCCGGGCGAGTCTTAAGAAAGCTTTGAGGCGTCCAAAGAGAGGAGGCTTTATGTCAGGAAGACTAGCATATATCGGGCCACTGGGGGACCTTTCGCGAGAGGTGATAAGTTGATAAGACGGTGTCACGGTAGCATTGGCAATATAGGTTCCGGTAGTATTGCACGTGCCATGGGTCCGTGGATTTCCCAGATCCGTTCTAGGGGAACCTTTGGGAGAGGGGAACTGTGATAACATCAATTTCTCCCGGGAATGCGTGCTTCCTCTTTCTCTTTTCCTGTCGCAATCCGAAGGTGGCAGAAGCCAAAAGGGCAGGTCCTCTCGCTTGGGATTAAATTCAAAGGATTCCGCGTCCAGGCTCTTCAAGCCTTTCGACACTTTCCGCATGTTTTCGTCCGCAACAGAGCGAAGACCAAGAGCCAAAGATTCCCGCCAGGATTTACCCTGCTCTCGGTAGATCGTCGCTGACTTCCCGACAACGAGCAAACAACACGGAGAATGGGATGCTGATTTCGTCCGTTGAGAACAGTCGGCTTCGTGATGAGGGCAAGAGAGAAGAGGGGGCCGAGAGCTGTCAGAGTCTGGTCAGTCGATATTCGCGGCTGCCTTCCACAATGGAAAAGCTATTATTATCAAGAGGATGGAGTGAAGTTAATCAGGCCATTCAAATCCGACGTCAGATGAAGATTGAAGGCAGGTCGGATTTGGAGACCTGTAATGCACTCTCAATCTTCGGGTCAATCCTTCGCTTCCAGAGATTCATTTCCTAAATTCCCGACACGGTCTCCTGGTCCCGGCCCGACTATCTACAGCTGCCCACAGCTGTCCTGTGAACGAGTCTCCAATTTATATCCCACGATATGGGCACTTGATTCCAGCTGACTGGCACTTCCCACGTGATGAAATGGATCACGTGGAAATAATATTTCCTCCAGCTGTCAAGATTGTGTTGCCACCTGTAAAGTACTTTGTACTTGTCTGACCTGCGTTCCTGAGCTTTACCCTTTTCGGCAGCTGTCAAATTCTTAGTGCTGATTCCGCCTCCCTCCATCTCCACCATCATCGTCGTCGGCCCCTGGCTTCATTTCCAGCATGAATCAATTTCGTTGGAAAATTAACAGAAAATCCTGAATTGCTCTTCCGGAGCATCTACGAAGAATGTGCGAAGTAAGCTCCAAGTACGTGACAGGACGAAGGAGGGCATCCACCCAAACTGCTGCTGTGCGACCTGGACCATAGATCTCCTCTCGCAGCTCAACATCCACGGCCTCATCGTTTTCCCCAGCCACGTTGATTGTTTATTGCATCTCCATCTCCCGTTTGTTTGAGTGAGCACCGACAATATTAACCGGATTCGGGTGAGGAGTGCGAGCGGATCGCCAAATTTCCCAATAAACTGGAACAACATTCCTCTCCCCTCAGCCCTACAAACAGATCGACAGACTTTGCAACAGAGTCTATTTCGCCATCCCTGTTCAATTGCTCAATAGCGTGATTCACTTCGAGGGGTTTCTGAGTGCCAACAGGCTACAGCCCACATGGGTCCGGCGCCACCAAAGCCCCTTTAATTCCCACAAATGGCCCCAAATGAGACATTATTTTCGGTTCCGCTCCGGCTGGGATGGCTTCCACCACTGAGGATCGATGCGATTGACGACTAACTGCAGGGAAGGATGCAGAGTTCCGGGACTAGTTTTTCTTTTCCTTTTTTTTTTTTTTTTTTTTTTTTTTATTATTATCAGATTTAGGTTGACTTTGTTGTCTAGTTATCGACCTTTTCCTTTGGGAGTTCCGCGGTGTCCGGATCGGGAGCCAGGGGCGCATATGCAGGGGAATAAACAAGGCAACATCGGAAGTGTTGCGAGGAGGCGAGAGATGACCTGTCAGTCGTCTTTATTTTTTCCTTTTCCTCGCCACACATTCTCTCGCATTCAGGAACACAATTGATTCAAGGAAAAAAAGAAATTGTCTCAGAGCGCAGGCTTCCGTTTGATGTCATCTCGCCATATGCCAAGTCCCAGCGGACCCCCCTCGTCTCATTCCAGTTGGTTTCTGTTTGACTGTTTGTCTCGCTGCCCTCTGACCATGGTCGGCACCAACAAGACCGCCCACGGATGAAGGAATCCCTTGGCAAAATCCATCCAATCTTAGGCCCCAATGTTTGAAACACCGCAAGGACATCGACGCACGCTCGAGGAGAAACATCTGGAAATAAACTCTGGAAAGGAGACGCACGCGCCAGCGCCCCTCCACATCCTCTCCTCTTTGCCTCCGTGATCCTTGCTGCTCTGTCCTAGCATCGTCCAATCTTTCTCCCGGTGTCTCACCGTGCTCTCTCTCAGTGCCACTTACCATCGTTGACCATGCATGCACTCCCGCCCAGGAGCTAGAAAGGCGCTTAATCCACCCCATTTCAGCTCATATTTTC
Organism: Scedosporium boydii; assembly: GCA_002221725.1. Taxonomy (NCBI): domain Eukaryota; kingdom Fungi; phylum Ascomycota; class Sordariomycetes; order Microascales; family Microascaceae; genus Scedosporium; species Scedosporium boydii. Next base: position 34,681 of record NJFT01000233.1, read on the forward strand.
GTGACGACCGGGGTCAAGGGCATAATATTGCTGTGATGACGGACGGAAGGACAAGGCAGCCCGTGGGGCTGGCCCTGCTGGCCCTATCGCATCTTGTCGAGGTGTCAACCCACGGATCTTGGCGCCCCTGAATTCCACATCCCGCTCAATCCTTAGTCGCTGGAGCTAGCGCTTTGCGGTGAGGGCTGAGATCTGTGGTGATTTTTGTATTTATCGTGACATGTTTCCCGCCCGCTTCACTTCCGACTCTCCTTCCGTTTCCTTCCACCACAGGGACTCGGTCACCTTCATTCATTCCTTTCTTAAAAACACTCCAACTCGAGACTGCACTGGTCAGTCCTGATCATTTTTGATCATTGTCATTCCTTTTTTCTTCGTTCTTTCAAACAATCCAATTTTTGGGCTGCACCGGACAGTTCACGACACATTCCTTTCTCTCCCGACACAATAGCATTTTTTTTCTTTCAGACCATCCCACCACGTTCTAGACTCCAAGCTTGTTCTTGCATCCAGAATTCAAAATGCGTCCTTCGATCATTTCTCTCTTTTTGGCGGCTGGCGCCACTGCCCTCCCTCGCCGACCTTGCAAGCGGCCCGGACAGGGACAAAATCTCTCGGCGTTTTCCGCTCACCGTGGTTCAGTCGACATCCCGGAGGTAGATGTCACTCGTGCCCGCCCGTCCGTCTCCAAAGGGGCCCGTCCCCAAACCTCTCCCAAGGTGTCCGTCCCAAAGACATCTCCGTCGCAGACTCCCGCCACGAACGATGAGACCGAGTCGGATGCCTCTGAAGATTATGAAGAGCCCGAGTCTGATGTCAGCGCTCCGGCACCCTCTGCCCCCGCCAAATCCGCTCCCGTTGCGGCTGCCCCCGAAGAATCCACCCCTGAGGAGTCTGCTCCTGCGGCACCTGTTGAAGCCCCCGCCTCGGGAGGCACTAGCTCCGTCTCTGGCCTGCCCTCGTCCTGGAAGCCCGGTGCTAAGTGGCAGATCGTCATCGATGACCCCGTCGACATCACGAAACCGCTTGACCCTCCTGATGCGCAAGTCTGGGTTGTCGACTACTTCCACTCGGTCGAGAACCCTGACATTATTCCCAAGTTGGTGAGTGAACTATCCCTCCCCCAATATTTGCAGAAATCATGTCCTAATCCGATCTTTCTGAAGAAATCCCCTTCGGCTGGCGTTGACAACACTGTCATCTGCTACATCAACATCGGCGCCATTCAAGAGTCCGAATCCGACTACTCTAGCTTCCCCAAGGATGCCATAGGCAAGGACTACGACGGCTATCCGGAGTGGTGGATCGACACAAGCCGATCCGACGTCATCGACTTCATGAAGAAGCGCTTGGCCAAGGCCGCCGAAGTTGGCTGCGACGGCATCGACGGCGACAACATTGACGGATGGGTAAGCAAATACACCTTAAGAAATGATGAGCAAGGAATAAAACTAACTCTTTGTTTCACAGGACTCCGGCAGTGCAGGCGACAAGACCGGCTTCGCCCTCACCAAGGCCGAATCCATCAACTACATCCGCACCCTCGCCACCTACGCCCACAGCCTCAAGACCAAGCGCGGCCTCCCCCTCCTCTTCGGCCAGAAGAACTCCCAGCAGCTCATCCCCGACGTCGCCGACTACGTCGACTTCGCCGTCCTCGAGGACTGCCAGGGCTCCGGCGACTGGTGCGGCGAGTTCCAGGGCTTCATCACCGGCGCGGCTCGCTCCGACGGCGCGAAGCTCCCCGTCTTCGATATCGAGTATCCCGATTCCGGCGTCGATGGCGATGCCTCGATTGCTCAGAGTGATTGGGATCATTATTGCAACAGGGATCCCGCCGTCGTTGGCAATGCCGGGTTCAGCACCATCATCAAGAGGACTTCGGGCGAGCTGGACGGATGGGTGCAGTACTGTGAGGACAGCGCCAGCGCTGGCGTTTATACCACCAACATGATTCAGTGGAATTAGAGTAGAGAGTTGTTTTCAGTTCATTGGGAGAAGACAAAAATCATTTGCCCAAGGACGGAAGGTCCGAGGCATGAAACTTGCTTTCTTGTATATAGGTTCTAACTTTGTTCAAAACGGCCATAGAGCCTCAACCTTGTATCAGATATACGATTTACGAGTAACGTTGACAGTTTTCTTCATGATCTGTTTCATGTCCTTTCGTGACGTGTAGCTCCTTGGCACGATGACCATATCTGAGACCATCCCGACCGACTAGCACAACTTGAATTGTCGACCACTTTTGGTGTTGAAAATCGAGACGCAATAACGGGTAAGAGGGACAGGGCAGATCATTTCCCCCACGCATTGATTGGCCAGACGTAGCTCATGAAGTTCCCCCTTGAGTAGTGGCACGATTTTCGCTCCCATGGAAGTTAGAAAGAAGCCACTTTGCCAAGCGTTTGCCCCTATTCCCACCGGGTTGGCATTCGACAATGAGCAGGGTAGAAACTGTGGGAGTTGTGAAACATCATCCCCAGAAAAGAAGAGAAAAAGAAAGGAAAAAGAAAGAAGAGGCAAAAAGATAATGTATGCACTAGCCCGGAATCGAACCGGGGGCTAGTCGAAACCTGCGTATGACATGGCAACGACCAATTTTACCACTAAACCACTAGTGCCTGATTTTCTTGGCGCATTCACCCCTTCACTGCCTTCATGAGGCGCTGCTGCATCATGGTTGTCTAGATTACAAGGCCCATCGATCCGAGAAGCTATTCGCTGCTTGGCGACATTACGCCCTGAAAGAACGTTCGTTGTTTTCGCTCGTCTCTAGTCAATCATCATACAATAGTAAACCAAGAACCACGGAGCTGCTCTACAAATTTGAAATCGGCAACTGTTAACTCTTGTTCTATTCCTGCCTTTTCTAAGGCAAAGGGCGGGGCTTGAGCCTCTTTGCAAATCTATCTGAGCCCATGGCTTTTCAGCTCCTGGCCAGAAATAGATAATATTTCATTCCGCATCCAATAGAAGTCTGCCTTAGTTCTTAAGTATGCATCATCTTTCAACAACACACATTTCCCGCAGCCTGGCCTCAACACGGGCGGGGTATTGGGCTCGAGTTGGGCTATGAATGCCTATCTGCTGTTGTCTACCCGGTGGCTATTTAGTTGCCAACATTGTATTGAGTACAGCTCTGTTTAAAAATCTATTCTCTCACTCTCCAGCGATAATGGACCCCGCTACTATTATCGGCGTTGTATCCGGGGTTCTCACGTTCGTCGGCGCGGTAGAGAAGATCTTAAAGCTATCATGGACGATGTACAATTCGGTTGAGGGATCTTCAGAAGAGACAGAGCTGCGGTTAAAACTGAATGCTGGCATGGCTGTTATAGGGAAACGAATATCTCTTCCTAACTAGTCTATCCCAACCGAAGAGGACAGACCTCTTGTCGATCTTGTCCAGGAGTGCAATCAGCTTACGAACGACATCGGAAAGGAGCTGCAGGCTCTCAAGCCTAAGGGACGCAAATCCAAGGCCCGGGCCGTCTTTGCAGCCCTAAAAACATTAAGAGCTGAGCCGAAGCTTAAAGGCCTCGAGAACCAGCTGCAACGCTGCCATGACCAGCTTCATTTCTATTTAACCTCCTTGTCAAGGTAAGAGTGGAACTGAGAGGATGGGGCCCCCTTACGGTTGAGCTATGTGACAGCAAAAGATGCGTCAAGTAGCGTGGTCGGCGGCTCTTCAGCCTTATATGGCCATGGTGCCCGGCTTCTTCCGCATTGCGATATCATCTAAATTTGAAAATTTTAGATAGTAGCTAACTCAAAAGCTTGTAGTGAAAATATCAGAGCACTGCTAACAGCATCCGAAGATGGTGGAGCCAAGTTAACGCGACTTGAGCTCTCTGTTACACAATTGAGGCAGTCCTTGCAATATATAACAACAACAAAGGTCGACTTCATCAGCGACCAAGCCTTGAATCAACTGAAAACCCTGCTGCATGTCAGGCAAGACACGCTCAATAATGTTGCCCAAGACCAGATTCTGAGAGGGATCAAGGCTGGATTCAAGGACATGTCGTATCGTTACCAGGAGATTGATAATCCTTTCAGGGGGACATTTAAATAGATCTTTGACCTCAACAGGGAATCCCCAGAGGCTTATAAGTTCACGAACTGGCTATCGTCTAGGGATGGCATCTTCCACATATGTAGCAAGCTTGGCTCTGGAAAGTCCACGCTGAGTAAGTCCTGAAGTGTCCCTGTTATAATTATTTTCTTGTCTTTCTAGGCTTTTCAAGACTGCCATATCGGTGTTGAGAAGATATAGGATAGACTAGATACTGACATATACTAGTGAAGAAGCTGTATAAGCATGAGCGGACTAGAGCTAAACTAGAGAAGTGGACGCGTAAGTTGAATCTCGTCGAGAATCTCTTTGTCACTTTTGTTTTTCTTTCGCTAACATCTGACTAGAGGCCAAGGGAGGGCGAAAGCTGATTATGGCCCACTTCTTTTTCTACGCCCTCAGCTCGGACCCGCAACGAAAGTCTTTAATGGGCCTCTATCAAACTCTACTATACCAGATCCTAATGAAAAACCCCGCACTCACACAGCATCTGCTCCCAGACCAATGGACTATAGTCTTGTCACAACCAAAGATACATTCAGCATACAAGATCCTCAACAATGATATAAAGCTGGCCTATGAGCGGCTGTCAAGGCAGGACAACAATAACTTCTTTGGCGAGTACTGTTTTGGCTTCTTTATTGATGGCCTGGATGAGTATCAAGCAACCACCCACCGCAGTTGACCATCATAAGATGGTGCATTGCCTCAAAGATTTAGCCAGCAGCACGTCAGGAGGGTTCAAAATATATGTCTCGAGTCATATAGGGAATCCATTCATGGACATATTCTCTGAGGATACAGGCTCTACCTTCACGAGTTGACAAGGCTAGACATGAAGGACTATGTCTAGGGGAGTTTGGAACACGTCGAAACCCAGGAAAAGCGTCAGCAACTCGCTTACGCCATCACAAACAAGGCAGAAGGCATATTCCTCTAGGTCGTCCTAGTTGTTCAGAACATCCGAGAACAATCAGATAATGGGGTTCAATTCTCCGGACTGCTCAGTGTGATTGAGTCACTACCGACGGAGCTGGACGAACTCTTCCAAAGAATCCTGGATACTCTCGGAGCAGCAGATCGGAGACTAGCGAACCATACTGTCTCCCTTCTCTATTTATTGGGATAGATTCTAGATGCTAAAGAGAATTGCTTATCGCTCACCTTGGCTGATTTCTCCTTTCTAGAGGACTATGAAGCTGATGCACGATTTGCTGAGGGAGCAGAATCCCCGAAGTCGGGATCCGAGACAATCAGGAAGCGTGAAATTCGCGCCAGGCGGTGACTGAGGGGCGCCTGCAGAGGACTTGTGGAGGCAGACGAGAGAGGCGACCTTAACTTTATGCATTGCTCCGTCGGGGATTTTTTTAATCTGCAGAGAGTTCGGATCGAAATGCAGGACGAATCCTTCGACGATATGGAGGCGTTGTCTCAACTAAAACCCGCCAGTGTGAAGCAAGATTTATTGGAAGCAGAACAATGGTTTTGTAACGAGTATACCAAGTTCTGCATGATAGACCGTATCCACGACAAAGCGATACTGGTGGGATTCCTGGTCAAACAGCGACGAAGACAACAGCTCGACGTACTCCCTTTCACTTTCCTTGAAAGCCTTGATACCATTCCGCAGCTATCCGCGACGAAAATGGTCCGCTACTCGGGCAGCCCGGTAGCTGCATTTCACATCAATATGGCCTGGACAACGCGCCGTCACCAGGAACGACCCTGGAGAGGCCTCCTGCCGGTTGACTTCGAAATCTGCCACTCTTCGCGATTCACCCTCTCACGCTCTAATGATGGGCGAGTATCTTGGTATCAGGCTATGGAGGAATTTAATTACGGGAAGTCTGCAAGGCCGAAGCAATTCCGACGGGTTGAGAACCTTTTTTTGAACCCTTTGTACGTCATGCTCCTGGCTCATTACCCCTAATCTCGCCCCTGTTCACCGAGCTACTTTCAGGGCGATTAGGGTATCCCTATTGGAGAACCAGGCGTATCCACGATGTGCCCCTGGAATGGGATACTCTCGTCATTCTCGTGTACTGCGCCATAGCTGGAAGTTTCCCGAGAAGTGCACCTACTCACAATGTTGGTGATAATGGAGACGATGACAGCGATTGCGGAAGTGGTGATCACGGCGATTTAACGGTTCCCAGTCTCGACTTTCTGCGGCATCTTTTCGAGCAGCAAATTGTCTCTCCAAACTCACTGACTCACTTGGGGTTTGGTGGTGGCGAGGTCGCTTGCTTCCGCATTGCCGCCGGAAACCAGCGTTTGTCAATCTGGCAGCATTTCCTATGTTTTTGGGTAACCATGGCGGCAGTATCCGGTGATTTTGCAGCAGAGAGAGATACTAGTTCTGGCCATGAGTCCTCTAACTACTCCAATGACTCCAATGAACAATGGAGAGCAGGTTCCGTGCTGGAAACCTTTATAAGGAACGGCGCAGATCTGCACCTGACTCTCCAAATCGGAGATCCAAGCAAATATACTGACTTTCACTACAAAGTCTCACTATATCGCCTGCAGATAGTCCCGAATGGCGGGGAGACGTTAGAGCTAGACGTGGTGCTACACTTGAACGAAAAAATTCATGGTGGTACGGGCCAGCAAAAAAAGGGATGTTTAAAAAAAGGACGTGGCCGAATTCGCCCCTTCGTATAAGAGATTGGATTAATCGCTCTCAATTGCCCAATAAAAACGTCCTATTGAAGTTGATAGATGAGAAGTTGGGCGTCCCAGCTCGGGAGGATGCGTTGATGTTGTAGCCTACACTAGGGCAAACCGGAAGGCATGCAATCATAGGCCGATGGTGTCGAGCATTGGGCAATCAGCCTCTGGCGGCGTATATAGTTTGCCACGAATAGGCTAATTTGAGAACCATCTGCTCTAAACTTGGTGAAGTGAATGGAGGACTGTGACGCTGCGGAGAGAGGGGATGAGTCTCCAAGAATTAAGAACGTAAAATGTGTAATAATAGGAGGGGTAATAGGAGGAGCGGCTGTTGCAGTGGAAAGACTAACCTGACAAGTACGGCCTAACGTGCACGGCGAACCCGTTTATGCCTTGCCTTGGGTAAAGTGCAATTACTTTGTACAATACTTTTAGTAGCCGTTGTTGAGATACGGTGGCTCGTTTGTTTTGTCCACCCACTGTACGCCTTACTCCGTATTATGTTCGAGTATTCAGACTTCAGCCGCCTCGGCGTCAATATTAACAAAATAACATTAAAAGTTAAGTAGACAAGGATAGGTACAGTTAAAAAGACAGTAGCACCTTCCGATGACCCGATGCTCTGTTTACACTTCAAGCTCCATTCTTTTCGAAAATCCCTTAGTGAGTCTTCTTACCCTTGCCCTTGGGCGGCTTAGGAGTACAGCTATCAGTGCCGTTTCCCTTCCCCAGACCAAGACCGAAGCACTCGGCGAACTTGTAGAAAATATCCACGTTGTTATAAACACCACCAAACAGGTTCTGGCAAGGACCCATAGCGAACACGGGGACGTCAGTAAGCGAGTGGACGCCGACGCTCTCAACGGGCGAGAGGGTACCGTTGACGACGAAACCGTGAGGGGAATCCTTGGGGTCGACGAAGTACTCGCCGGCGATGCTCTTGGCGGGGTTGCGGGGGCCCTCCTCGTGGAGGTGGAAGTCCTCGCGGTGGTCGGGGTTGGCGGCGACACCGGCGGCGATGGCGTAGCGGGGAGTCCAGTTGAGGGGGAAGTTGGCGCCGGTGTTGTAGCTGATGCCGGGGGTCTCGTCGGTGTACTTGGAGAGACCGGAGTTGGCGTAGGTGCCGATGGCGCGGCGCTTCTTGCGGTCTTCGCTCTGGGAGGCGAGGTACTTGGTATCGGCGCTACCGAAGACGCTATAGGTACAGGCCAGTTAGTTATCATGTCCCTTTTGTTCATCTCAAGAGTGAATGTACTTACTCGAAGCCGTGACCGTGATCAGCAGAGACAACGATGAGAGTCTCGTCGAGGACACCGAGCTCCTCGAGCTTGTCGATGGTAGCCTTAACGGTGTCGTCAAGCTCAAGAAGATCACCAAGAGCCCTGTCGTAGTCGAGAGCGTGCATCTGCTTATCAATGGAAGCAGCCTCGCTCATGAGGAAGAAACCCTTGTCACCACCACGGTTGTGAAGAATCTCAACAGCCTTGACGGTCATCTCCTTGAGGCCGGGAAGGTCAAGAGCGGGGGCCTCTCCGCCGAGGGGATCGTTCTTGAAAGCCTTGAGGTTCTCGGTGTAGACGTTGCGGTCGAGCCAGACGGGGAAGTGGCTCTGGCAGAAGATGCCGAGGGCCTTCTCCTTGGGGTCGGCGGCGAGGAGGGAGGTCTTGTTGAGGGAGACGGTGTAGCCCTTCTTGGCGAACTCCTGGTAGTAGTCCTTGCCTTGGTAGGAGCCCTTGCCGGGGTAGAACTGCTCGGCACCACCGCCGAAGTAGACGTCGGGGCCGTTCATGGGAGTCCAGGTGTAGTTGGTGATACCGTTGAGGGCCTGGTCGATGATGGGACCGTAGAGGGCACGCTGGCGGGTGTGGGCGGTAAGGGCGGCGGGAGTGGCATCAGAGAGGGCAGCAGTGGAGACGGCACCCCAGGCAGATCCCTGACGAATTGATGAGTATGAGATGCATTGGAATGAAGGGTGAAAGAACGGAAGGCAGGGGAATGTCAATTGACTTACCCAGATACGGGTGATGAGCTCAGTGATGGTCTCAACCTTGGGGTCATCGAACGCGTCGGGAGACGAGTCGACATAGACACTGCATGGAGTTAGTTTGTGAAATGAGAGGGAAAGAAATGAAAACATAAGGAGACTCACCCCATGGCGTTGACGGTACCCTTGTGACCGCTGTAGAGGGAGGCGGCGGAGTTGGCAGAGTCGGTAATGTACGAGTCGATAGAGTGCGTCATCTGGTGGCCGAGGACGGGGAACTTGTCAAGCTGCAAGAGCGACTGGTACTTGCCGTTGATGCTCTTGTGTCCGAGGAGACGGGCAGCAGTAACCATGTTAGTGGTCATGCCATCACCTATCGACTATTGTTAGCTGCATTGACACAACGATAACTCCGGAGAAGGAAGAACAAACGCACCAATGAAGAAGATGATGTTCTTGGCCTTCTTCTTATGAGAGATGGGCCTGACGACCCAATTGGCAACAGTCTTCTTGTTACCATAGTACGAGAGCGTAACCTCGTACTCGCCGGGCTCCTTCAGCACAATGCGGCGGTAGATCTTGCTAGCAACATTGACCAAGCTCTTCTGCTTGGCATCCTCAGCGAAGAGGTCCTCATACCAGCTAAACTTCCAAGTCTCGAGCTCGGGCTCCTCGACGCCGAAGAAGTCGGTGACCTTTTGGCTGGCGGCGCCCTTCTTGGTGACGGTGACGGAAAAGTCCTTGTCGGGGACGCCGTTGTTGAAGGCTTCGGAGCCGTTGACGGGGGCGTGGACCTCGACGCGGAGGTCGAAGAATTGGCCGGGGAGGAAGTCGGCCTGGTCGGGCGGGAAGACGCAGCCGAGGTCGGGGCAGGCACCGAGACGCTGGAAGGTCTGGGCCGAGACGACGGAGAGGTACGCGCCCAGGAGGGCGGTGGCAGCGCTGAGGCGGGAGACCATTGTGCCTGGAATTAATACAGGAAAAGGAACTAAAAGGGGGGCAAAAAAAGAAGAACCTGGCCGAGGCAAACGAATGGACGGGTATGGTAGCAGTGCAGGACAACACTGTGCCTTTGGGGAGAGACAAGAAAGGGCGAGGAACAAAAGGAAGGAAAAAAGAATGAGGGATGCAGGATTGGGATTATTTTAATATTTGCCGATCGTTATGATCGTCCGCCTCGTTCTCGTGGGAAAAAGTATCGAATCCCTCTTCTCTTCGCATGCTCTCCCTCAAAGGCATCAATTATTGCTGCTTTTTTCTGCCCTCGCCTTTGCTTTCTCGGGAGATTAAACAATGCTGCAGGGTTTCCTTGGGATTGGATGGGTACATGTCACCTCAAGGTGAGCCGAGTCAGAGAAGCGAAAGCGCATGGCAAGCAGCAGCTGGGCCGTACATGCATCTCGAAAGGCGTCTCGGTGATCATATTCGTACAAGTGTGGCACATGTATGCCTATTAGGAAGGCGTCAATATCCGATGCAGCCGCCCCAAAGAATGGAAATAGTGCGGTAGCAGTAGCAGTAGCAGTAGCAGTAATAGAGCATTCCGTTCCAAGGCATCATCATACTCCACCACGGGAAAGCGGGGAACGGGGGGCCGGGTCAAAGTAGCAATCGTACGAATTAGTGCTGTGCTGATCATTGACCAGTGGCTTGGGGAACCTGGGAAGAGGGATTGGACAATGCTGAACCCTGGAAAGATCGAACGGGCTTTGGGGACGATGAACATGGGTCAGCTACACGTGCAGAATGCGGATCCCCATCTTGGATCCGTGGGCTTAGCGGCTCATCAGAAGAAGCGGATACACGTGTTGGGAGAAGGAGATGGGGTAACGCGGCGAGGGTTTGGGCCAAGAGCTTAGAGGATCAGAGCTAGTAGCTGTGCTAGAACGAAGGGCTCCGTGCCATTGGAACAGCATTAGAACACACCGAGAGGAAGCCCAGCTAAGAGAAGAGAAAATGATCTTTTGTTGAAGCTGTGGGCCCGGAACCAGACGAGGGCGGGCCTCGTAGGTCATGGGAAGTACCAGAGTCGGCGCGACGCGACACGACAGCTCTTCGGCATGAGGCCCAGAGCTGCTCTGATCTTCCGCTCCTCTGACTGGTTCAATCGCTGTGCTGCTGTGATCCGTGGAGTTTAATTCGTGACGTGGACGGGAACACAGCAGGTCTCGGTCACCAAACGGTAGTCGAGTATTGAATTTCTGATCCCACAGCCCCCAAAAAGGCCGAAGAGAGAGAAAGAGACCAACAAGAGAAAAGTAATCCCCATCTCCCCCCTCACCTCTCAGGCTCTTTTCCCCCACGACCGGCGGATTCTCCGTGCATGTGGCGCCGGCTACGCTAGGCGAATCTCGACATCCCGTGCCTGGCGTCAAGGTGCTGATTGGTCGTGCGCCCCTGCTCGCAGCCACGGACAAAAGATCCGCTTTGGTGTGTCTTGGCCCGGAGAGCTAATTTCCCGTTTTGGCATCTCGTCTTTTTCCTGCGTGACGGAGGAGTCTAACCCTGGGATATTCCAGGCTGCATCAGAAGCAAAAAAGCTGGGCAAGCTTCGATCGAAGTAGTTTATCACTTATCTTTACATTCTTAAACAGCACGTGGGTCCGTGAATTGGGTTCATGAATTCATCGTCTTCGTTAGATTCTTCTTGGCATCTCCAGTCATGGCGTGAAAAGGGCACAAGGGCACAGTCCCCCTCCACTGGCTTGAGCTCTTTTTCGAGGATTTATTGGTGCGCATTGAGGAAGGAGAAGCCGACGCATAGACTCCCGGAATTCGGCAGCTTGGGACGGCTTGGCCAAGACTCGGGATCGAGATGGGACCGTCCGGGATAGATGCACGTTCTGAGCGAGTGGTTCGGCCGAAGTCCTAGGATAAGGTGGAGGCAAAGCCGCCGACTTCAATCGTCGCTGCGTCCGTGTATGCAGGAGCAAATTAATAGCGTAGAGTGGATAGATCTCGGTGTTGAATTCGTGCATGCAATGTCCTATTGAGACTGGGGCGCGGTGAGAATTCTTTGCATTTTCTTCCGACTTTCCTAATCGAGTATTTGGCCCTCATTAGCACGAGTCTCGAGCGCCATGCAAGGAAAGATCAAGCCGAGGAAGATTTCAGTCAAGTGGAATGCATTTGATCGTTGACTGTCGCGTTGAATTTGAGGTTATTTCGCTTCGGTGTTTGGTTTGTCGGACTATCAAAGAATCTATCCGCCATGCTCCCCCAAGAGGAGAATCATCGTCGAGCTCATATCGATTTCGATGGGAGGTATCGTGTATGCGCATGTTTCGGGTCGAGAAAGAGAGCGTACGAAGTACAGAACGCTATGGCACCTGACGACATGCGATGGGGGGTCAAGGGAACTTGATCAAGAATATATAATCTCAAGTCCTGCAACCTTGATAGATCACCGCCACCATCATAAGAGCCACCAGGACAGTCTATGCAGGTCCCGACGTTCCCGCACCCTCCTCCGGAATGCTGCAACCCTGATGGGCAGCAACAAGCAATGTCAATCTGTCGATCAGCTCCTGTGCAAGGAAGCTGGAGCAGCTGATCGGACACGGGTTCAACCCGGCCCTAATGCTACGGACCCCAGCTGCGAGGTAAGAGTAGCCCTAAAGCGGAGCACAGGACACTCACATCAATAGGGCCGATGCGCCCTTTTGGTGGCAGAGTAACATTTATCTTGGTCTATAGCCCTTATCGTCTGTAATCTGGCCTGGTCTTGCTAGTAACCTACACCGATACGGCAGGTTGGAACCCATTCTATCGTAGGTTGCCATCTTCTCTGTCATCACTCCTTTGAATACATCCCGTCGTAGATTTGCCATTGGTAGTATCATAACATGAGCTACAACATCCCCTGTTGACAATCTCGAGCGTCCCCGAGTTGACATGTCCAGAGTCTTAAGTGTCGGGGCCGCAGAAGACGAATAAGACCTACGAAACAGCAGGGAAGCCAAAAGTCGCTCACCACTGATGGAGATGCCGGCATTGGTCATGGGACGGTGTTATTTCCGTCAGATATGACGCCTAGATGCATATCGTTCCAATAAGAACATAGACGCGCTGTAGGTTTGTGCCGAAAAACGAGGAGAAGAGTTATCTTGCATCTGCCGATCCTCATTATCATAGGAATGTGACAATCTCTTCTCCAACAACTCCCGCGCACCAGATGAAGGCGGATTTGGTTAGAGCCTCACCCCGTTAGTAATTACTGAGTTCGAGACGATCATCATCTTATCGGAGCAGCGATTCTCCTAGAACTGCTTCCGTCCCTGATATGGCAGTGCCTCCCTAAAAACCGGGTCACCGATACATCTAGGTGGGCAAAGAGCAGATGTTGACGTGACCCGCGGAGTTATCACAGGTCACGGAAATAGCTTGCGAGTTTAGTTCCCCTTACGGCTTTTTCCTTCTTGGTTGTTCACAAACGATAAATAAACGAAATCCCCGTCGGTGACAAGTCGATGCCTAAAGCTCGGTCTCTTAGGTTGAGGCTACACACTTCTAACGACGATTAAACGCCCGATTATATTATCCATCAGTTTCACTGCCTTAACCTTCTACTTATCAACATAGGGGCAAAAAAGTATTGTTCTCACTTTAGTGGCGACGCAAACTCGGACATAGACATAAACCTACCTTCTGTAATACAGCTGGAGCAAAAATCGCCCGAGCTGGCGAAGCCTCACACACATTCTCCATATCCCAAAATCCCACCGATATGTCAGTGCTCCTCTGAGCCTCTGAGCAACCCTCTACTGGAACTTAATCTCTGCCTCCTGAGCACCGAGTCTCTTCCCGTTCACATAGACACTAAACTCAACCGAGGCACCAGATGGGATAGCCTCAATCTCAAACTCCAGCTTCTTGCATGCCCTCCCACTGCTCGATTTCAGAGTAGGCAGCGACAAAAATGGCGTGTCTAGAGCACAATCGATTGTGCAGAGACGCTTCACGCTCTTTGTTGCGCGTGGGGGCGCCTGTTCATCCTCGCACTGGTGAACATCGACGGAGAAGATTCCGCCAAAGTCCTCCCGGTAGACGTAATAGTATGAGTGACGGACTGGTTGCGCCTCATCGATTGAAGATCCCTAACAAATACCCCAGTTAGAGACGGAACGGCTTCAGAGATAAGAAACGGACACGACCGGTGGCGGCAACTTACTCGGACAATGTACCACTCCATCCGCTCCTTGGCAAAATAACGCTCCTCCAGCGGGCACCACACCTTATCTTCGCTAGGGAACTTCCCGTCAACCCACGGCGTCCGGAAGATATCGCCAAAACTGGCGCGAGATATCTTTGACCCAGCGATAATCGAGGCGGAGCCGTTGACCTTGACAGAGCTGCCAGCTCCACCACTGAGGATTCCCTTTAAGATGGCTCCTCGACAAATAGCCGTGCGTCTGTTATTTTACGTCAGTGTAAGTTCCCGAGATCCTCGGAGTTTAGGATACTCATCGCAGCTTACGGTTTGATGCCTCCGGACTGCAACACGCTAATTCCCTTCTTTGCGTATCTCTGCTCGACAAACTGATACAAGAATGGGCTCGCGCCCAAGCCACCAACAAGGATGACAGACTAAGACGCCCAGTCAGTGGATCGTCAGTAATAAAACGGACAACTTCACGTTGAGATGGCTTACCTTAACCGTCTTTCCCTTCGCGGTGGACTTGTCGATCTGCTCGTCGATGAGCCTCCCGATCTCGCCGAGGACTTCAGCAAAGGCCTGCTCCAGGTGATCCCTGTCGGAATGAAAGATTAATACCAATCGTGAACTATTGGAGGATTGTACCTACCCCTTGAAGTGAATGCGGCCGTTCTTGATGAATGGTTCTCGGCTCGTATCGTCAAGTTCCGAGTCGACGAAAGCCTCGGCGGGAATGCTGATAATGTATTCTTTTGTAGCGTTGGCTGGGTCCTTCTTGAGTTGCGGTTTGACGTAGTGCTCCCACTCCCCCGTCATCACTTCTTTGATGCCCGCCTTGCTGAGACGGTCCCATCTTCTACCCAGGCGAGCCTTGCAAATGCGTTCGAAGGCTTCGTCAATGAAGATACCACCGCAGAGACCACCCGTGCCTTCGACGGCTTCGTCGAGGCGTATCGGATCAAGGCTACCGACTTGGTAGCTGATCAAGTCCTGGGAGTTAAGTTAGTAAGAGTGTCTCTAAGCCGTCGGCATTTTGATTTTAACAAGAACGGAGTAAACTACTTACGACAGTACCACCACCGGCATCACAGACCACATATACCTCATCCGGATTCAGCTTCCGGCCCTTTTCACAAAGAGTGGCGAGGGCCGCCGCCTCGGGCTCCGGCGCGAAGACCAATTCCGTCTCGCCTCCGGCTCGGTAATCGAGGATGCCGGCCTGCCTAGCAGCATCCTTCATCCCCTGCCTTGCATAGTTTTTCCAGATGGCAGGCACAGTGATGACGACGCGGAACTGATATGCGTCCACGACAGATTTGCCACGGGCCTTCTCGATGGATGCCAGAGCGTGGGCCCAGATACACCGCAGGTAATCAGCGATGAGGTCTATGGCGGTCTTGCCGTTTTCCCGAAGCATCTTCCTGGCCCGGATGAGGAACTCGGATTCGCTCAGGTCCGAGGGAATATCTTCGTTCTTGAGGAGAAGGAGTTTGAACCAGCGGACGGGGTCACCGTCCCGCGGCACCTCAAACCCCCACATGGTTTCTCCATCCTCGTAGAACAGCTCAGTGGGGACTTTTCCTTCTTCGCGGCCAGTACCGGGCCAAGTGGTGATCAAATGAATCTCGTCGCTCTCCAGGTCATCGATGGTCGCCCATGCAACACCAGAGAAGCTGGAAGAAAATCCACGTGTTAATATGAGGTGGCTAGGACATGCCGCGACGCACTTATAGCTTGAAAAAAACGATAGACTCACGTTGTTCCAAAATCAATGCCGATGATGAGGATCTCGTCCTCGTCCTCCGACTGGCCAAGCTTGGCCTGATTAAGAAGGTTTGCCAACGCATCCGAGGCCATGCTCGCGTGTTACTCTATGGGATTTGCAATCGAGAAAGGAAGTAGTGAGACTATATGAGTGTAAGATGGGAAGATTTGTTCCTAAGAGTGAGGTTTGCTTGATGGAAATGGTAACAGGCATAATTATAATTATTCTTCATGGGCATCTCGATTCCTGCCTCGGTATTATATTGATACCCGGCTGCTCACACGAGCCTCTCGCGCGCACTCGTCATATCGAAGTAGTGGCCCGAGATGCCTAGAGCCAAGAGTCAGGCCTCAGCCAATCCACGCCAGCCCTGATGAAGCAACCATGTTTTTCTACTTTCTTCAAGGGGTCAGGCTCTGACGACACCCAGCAGGGATCTACAAAGCCACCCCGCCTCAGCCCTAGCCTGCTCCCCAAAAGCCCGCAGAAGTCGGGTGTCTATGGCGACGAAGTGGCAGCTTCTGAGGAGCGCCCGGCGCCTAATGTAACACAACACGAGAAAAAGGAAGACGCTACCGGGAATAGACTCATTTATTGGATTTTTTTCTATCATTAAAGTGCAGAATATTGCCAATGTGTATGTGTAGGGCTTAGCTGCCTACGCCTTCATGTCAAACCATTTTGCCCCCTGGTTGCCCCAAGCCTGAGAGGTCCAGCACCAGCTGCCGTGAAAGCCCTGCGTTCGTTGGGCGTGGCACCACAGAACTGGCCTACTGATACGATTTTTACCCAACATCGCCCACCTAACCTAACCCAGACCCGTAGGACTTCAGATGGGTCGAAACCTCTGTCCTTCTTGCACTGGATGGGAAAGAATGAAAGTCCTGTCTCCCCAGGCCAGAAAAGCCCCCAATTAGCTTTTCGTCCTTGCTGGGTAATTTTTTAATTTTTTTTTTTTTAATATCGCCTCTCGTTGATTCGAAATTGTTATTGGAAATTATATCATCATGTCCGGTATCTTCAATTCATGGCTGCCAGGGCTATCGCGGTCGCCACCAGGCCGCGGATCCAAGTCAGGTCGTCGACAGAGCGAGCGTCTGAAAGAGCGCCACGGCGAACGTCGTGCTGAACGTCGTCGACCGGAACTTGCTGACACGAAACTGGACCCGGACCTGGAGCCACAGGTGGAGGATGGCCCACCGCTTCCCGAGAGGACCAATCCCTTCTCTCCTGGTCAAGAAGGAGTCCCGGTTGACTCTACCGATGGCGACACCAAGATGGAGGATGCAAATGACACCGGAGTTGATTGTCCACCAGGTCCTGAAGAAGATTGTCCCCCGCTGCATCCTAGGGGGTCCGAGTTCGAAGGGGCTCGGCTTGACGGGAGCTGCCCCCATCTTGAAGATCTCAAGAGCCACATCGAAAACGGACAAGTGCTTCAGTACCAACTCGACCTGGTGCAGGAGGAATGCAGAACAATGAAGAAAGAAAACATACGACTTCAGGAACTGGTGGATGACAAGAGGGCCACTGTCAATGCGCTCTTGTCAAGCCTGAGCAGGGAACGAGCTGCCAAGGAGAGCCTGGGTCGACAGCTGGAGGTTACAAAGTCCAACATGGGCCGCCAACTGGAAGCGACGCAAAGCTCTTTGACTACGTCGCGATCGCAGCTTGAGCACGCCGAGGCCGAGAAGAACGAGTTCCGCCGAAAGTGGAAACAGTCGGCAAAGGAGCTCGGGCAGCTCACCAGGACATCGCAATCCGCGTCGCAGGTAACCGACAGCGACCTCGACAAATGGGCCAGCCAACTCCGCACGGCTATTCGTGATTTCGCGATTCGCTATTTCGAGAGCGATGGCTCCTTTCCGGACTTCCAGGAGAGGTTCGAAAGGGCGAAGGGTGCCGTGGGTTTTGAATTTATGAGGGAAACCACAGCAGGCACGACCGACTTTATAGGATTCCTGGTATCTCCGACCAGGCGCAGTGCCGTGATCCAAGCATTCATCTGGGCTTTTCTTAACCAGGCGGTTTTCTCCGAATTTCGTTGGGCCGGAGAGCTGTCGTATAACGTTTTCCGCGTTCACATAAAGCTCCGAGACGGTAAGTGACACCTGTCTCCCTTTCGCCAGGACATAATAACGAGCTTGGCAGAGTTCTTACGCTTACTTCTTCATAGCCGCGAGGGACGCCGAGGCACGCAGGAAATTCAAGTCATGGGTCGTTTCCACGACGAAACTCCTCGTCGATCTCGAAGCAATCGAGAGCGAAAAAGAGGCACTGGAGCAGGCGAGAAAAGTTACCATGCAACGTCTCGCCAAGGAGATCCTCGGGATTATTGGCCCCTTCGCCAAAGTTGACCCAGGGGCTGACAACTATGAGGATTTCCTTCAGGAGATGGAAGGCGTCCTGGAGCGAGCTATCGCTATGGACCGTGATATTTGCCTCCAGGCTGCTGATGTTTCCTGGGGGTTTGGGCCGACCCTCCCTTGTCAGTTTGACGCTGCAACCATGACGGTGGAGAGAGGCGAGATGTTCCCTTCAACTGAATCTGCCGTTGTCATGGTCATATCGCCGGCCATGTACAAGAGAGGCAGATCTAACGGGGACGATTTGGAAAAGCCCCGACAGTTGATTCTGCCGATGGAAGTTACCTGTAGACCGTTGGAAGATGTACAGCAGTTCAGCAATCTGCCATAGGGAAGGGATTATTGTTATTGTTATACTTCTATTATTATCATTGTAATAATTCATTTCATTTCCGCTGTTGTACAAGATATGTGGCATACCCCAGATGTTCACCACTGACACGCACATTTTCTTCATAGTGTGCCGGTGTGCCTGGGCGGGCGTTGTAATGCTGGCAACTCAGGATCAAAATTTCCTAGACCCGCTTGACTATCTCTGCTCTCTCTACGAGGACTCGAATTTGACAAGCCAAGGAGCCTCAAACCCTTATGGCTGAGGTCTTTCAACCATTGCTTCACGACCTTGCCCTTCCTAGTCCATCTAAGCCACCCCCATCCCGAAATTAGAGCTAGAAATGCAATCACGGCGGCCACTACGGCAATTATGTTATCCGTGCTGAGAGGCGGCTTCGGTTGAGGAAGTTCAAACTCCGCAAGGGGCATGTGAAAGAAGGCTCCCTGGGCAGAGTTCTTTGCCAAGTAATTGACTCGCCCTCCGGACGCGGTGTAAAAGTACTCGATGTACCTCCCCGAGCTATTCGAATTCCGCGAAGCAGCGACGGGTTCGCCTGCGACGACAGCCTCTGTTATCGGAAGGAAATCCGTTGTGTTGGACCAGGATCCGCTTTCATATGTCCATTCGTTGGCCAGCTTGTGTTCGTTGATGTGAAATACACGAATTATCAAGGGGTTCGACCAAGCCACAGCCGAGAAGCCCGTACCTGCTTTCGAGGTAAAGTTTGGTATAGGAGGCAGGACTAGATAGAGGTCATCGTAATACAGGTTAGTTTGCTGGGGATGAAGCAATGGAGAATTACCCAACTCATACCTTCTGACCATCCGGCACCATTGAAAGTAATCGAAGAGAGGGACAGATCCTCAGAAACGAAGAAGACATGAATATCGGTAGAACCGACCGGAACAGTGGCGGATATAAGTGATCCCTTTGCAGCTTTAGGTCCAAGACCACTCTGCCCGCTGTTCATGGCTTCGACGACAGAACCTTCATCGTTGATGTAGAACCGCCGGCGTTCACCATTCACCGACGCTACCGCGACGCCAGAAGCGGACTTGCGGTTAGTCGCGACAGTAGATCAATTAATGAAATTTCCGTCCTGATAGCGGCACTGGACGTCAATAATCTGGCTGTCCTTGTCGAGGTACGATAGAAGGATCTGGGAGCCGGATGTTAGAACCAAGGGTCAGAAGAGGCGGAAGGGGAAAAACCCACATCATCTGCACCTTTGGGTTTGCTGCTAGGACGGTAGACTGCCGCAAGCGGTGAGTTTTTCTTGGCAATGATAGCATTAGAGACATTCCCACTCTCGAGGTGAGGACGGTGCTGATAAGCTATCTTTCCGTCTGGAAGCTGCCAGAAAACATAACGAGCCCAGCCATCACTGATCCCGGAGTAGTAGGCTGCAGCTATATTCACAGCCACCGAGTTTTTATTATCGGCCGCTACCGGTATGAAGGAAAAGAAGAGGCTCAAGGAGAAGAGAAGCGCTATGTTGAGGGTGTGCATGACGAGGAGAGGTGGCTTGAGCAAAAAAAAAACAGAGAGAGAGAGAGACAGAGAGAGAGAGAGAGACAGAGAGAGAGAGAGAGACAGAGAGAGAGAGAGAGAAAGAGAGAGAGAATGAGAATGCTGTAGAAAGGATACAAACGTCGTGTGAGGGCCAGGCTGTGTGCCTATTTAAGCTCCCTTGCAGTAGCACGACGAAGCCCCGAGTCCTTTGACCCTGGGCTCTTGGGGCGCGGATCATTGCAGGACGCGGGGCCATCAATGTGCAAGCAGAAGATGCACCGTTGCTCTTCCAGCCGCAGAAAGTGAAGTAAGGGCTTTTCACTGCTTGGCCATCTGATACTCTGCAGCTTGACCGTCATAACTTCATAAGCGCCAGCCTGGTGATATCCCTGGATGCTGCGCACCGATCGGCGGGATAAATCCTCCTTTCCTATTGGCCAAAGGCCATGTTTCACAGTCACATAGAGCTTCATTGGGAAAGCTTTGACTCTTCAGCTCGGTCTTCCCTCCTGCGGCCCAACTTACTGGGATGTTGGCTCGTTGCTAAGGATCAATAGACTTATTTCATCGGTGTCCTCCGGTCGGCGGCGAGGATTCTCATCGACGGGTCTTCCCGTTACGACCTGCCCTTGAGGGAGGGGGACCAAATGCAGGCATTTTCCATTTGGGAATCAGGTCAAGAACGATTTTACTTCATTCATCGGCTCCTAGATCTTGGCTCATCTTTCCATGCGTCCAGCCTTCCGTTAGTGATCTAGATTCCAGAACCGAGTTTGGTAGTTCCCGCACGCTCCGAGGCGATGCTCTTAACCTCCAACCCGAGTGCGATTTCATCCCCTACCTTTCCCAATCTAGTTAAACGCCAAGATTAGTGGCCTGGATAATAATGCAGATCAGCCACACCACTTCACTATCTCCTTTTCTTATGGTGAAAATGGGATCTGGCGGAGAGTGCTTCGCAGCTTCAATCAAGAGATCATTGACACAAGTCCTGTCAATTCTCCACTGTCTCTCCTTTTTTCGATAGAATTAAAGATCATCTCGACTTGACACGACTGCTCCCGCTTCTTTGTCTCACCGCTTTGCGCCTCTCCTTGGGAAATCCCTCATGATAAACAAAACCTTATTTCCACTGGTTCAGACACCGCCAATCCGGTTCCGGGGATCCAATGCGACCTAGTTTCTCTCGCCACGAACGAATCATCTTCTCCTCCGTCTCCATTCCTAAGGCGATCAACGCTTGGCAAAGGTGTGATTGCCAAGAGAGCACAGCCACAGTGAGATGCTATGAAGCCACGTCCAATTATGATCGTCCACGAACCCCTGTCCTTTTGTCGAGCCCCCGTTTCGGATTTTTTTTACCCGCCTGAACTCTGAACTTCCCACCTGAAAGGCAGAAAATAGGGTCGCGCGACATTCAAGCCCTTTCTTCAGTCTCCCTTTCAACCACCGCCCGATTGCGACCGGGGGAGAGAGAGAGTGTGAAAGAAAGAAAGACAGCCAAAAAGAGATCGGGATCGAGAGAAACTTTCTTCGACATCGACATGCCATGCCGATTAATCTAGAGCCTCATCGCCTCACCTAGCTCCGCCTACAGAGGAGGAGGCCTCCCTCCCCCCCGCTCACCCAGGATGGTGCCGTCCACCATTCCCGCCCTCAACTTCACCTGGGACAAGTTCATATCCCGCAGCGACCAGATCGCCAACACCCTCCTCCAGTCCTTCGTCGTCCTCAACGCCACCGCCGTCGGAAGTTACTCCCCGCAAGATGACACCCCTCGAAACGATGGCGTCCAGGTCGAGGTGGAGGACGTCGTCAACATCAAGCTCGACTTCACCGGATGCCCGATCGATCCGATCCCCGAAGACTACAACTTTGACCCCCACAAGCGTCGAGACTGCTCCGTCGCCTGCCACAACGCCACCAACCTCTTCTCCTCCTACAGCCTGTACAACTGCGCCGTGCTGGCCACCTCTGCTATGCTCGTGCAGAACGGGTCCCTCGACGTCGACGACAAGGCCCTGAAGCGGTACGATTCCGAGCTGCACTTCGGATCGCTGGAGACGTTCGCCTGGGCCGACGTGCTGGAGAACATGGCCCGGTGCACCGCCGCCACCTGCGATACGGGGGATTACGGCGAGTGCCGATACGACGATTATTACGGCGCTTTGCTGGAAACGTCGTGGTCGGACATTTCGGTCAAGGACGGCCTGAAGGCGATGGGCCTACTTCTTCGCGAGTTCGACTGGCTGTGCACGCCGCGGACCGAGGCGAGTGATGAGTCTGATGTAGACATTGGCGGGCCGGGAGTGAGCATCATGCCCCTCTTTTTTTCGAACCCTGGTTAAGTCGTGGTGGCCGTTGGACTAATCATGTAGCGTAGGTGCTCATAGGATACTTTATCCAAATCAGCATCGCCATCCTCTTCTTCATGTTCGCCAACGTCCTCATCTACTGGACCAAGCTCCCCGATTTCCTCATCTCGACCCTCTCCAAGAAGCCGAAGGAGGAGACTCTCGGCGGGCTCGCCCAAGTCCAATCTCGACGTCCCATCGGCACCGTGCTCGACTACATCCGAAACTCCCGCGTCGCTACCGCCCTGTTCACGACCATGGCCGACTTCCAAGAGGTGCAATCCTTCTTCATGATCGCCATCCAACTCGCCACAATCATAATATACGGACCGTCCTGGGCCCCGAAGGAATTCACCAGCGCACGATCCTCGGCCTTCTTCGCCGTGACCCACGTCCTCCTCGTTCTCATGATCCAGTCCTCCCTTCAGCGTCTCGGCGTGCGGTGGTGGTACACCTTCCTCCTCTCCGTGGCGGTATACGTCCTCGGGGTCATCATCGACCAGAGCCACCTGGCCAAATACGCCGTCGACCCGCTCCCCGAATGCGGAGGGAACCTCAACATGCACCCGCTTCGCCTGTCACCCCCGGACGGCGATGACACGACCATCCCGAGTATTTACGGTCGGCGCCTGGCTCGCCAGTGCATCGCGGTGTCGCACCTCTTCATCTCCATCCTGGCCATCGATCAGCTCGTTCACAGCTCGCTCTTCGGCAAGCTCCGCCAGAAGATGGACCTCGAAAAGTATCCCATCGTCGCCGTTATTCTACACTTGCGATGGGCCGTCCTCGACCTTATCATGGTGGTATTTCTGCTGAGATACATCATCTCGATAGATTATTCTATCGGCTTGACTTTTAGTGCTCCTGGAGTATGGGATTACGGCCAGATCATTGCCATCTTGGTCTGGGCCCCCGTTTTTATGAAGTGGATGTATTCTTCGATATGTGAGTGTTCAACGCGCGCGCGTGTTCGTTCGGCCGTGCACACGACTCTAGCTAGGTTAATTACTAACTCTTGCTGTCTAGTTGGAGTCGAGGAGGGTGTCGGAAAGAGGCTCGAGCCTCACTACGTCGTCTTCCGTAGAACGGATGGCAGTGGCAGGCGCAGCGTCGAGACCATCGGGAGCAGCACCGCTGGGCCTAGCGCTGGTCCTAATGATGAGCATTTTATTTCTGGAGCGAACCAAGAGTCTTCTCCTTCCACGTTTAGGTTACTGCCTTTGCGACGGCGGCAACCTCCTTGATTTCCCATGATTTTCCTTGCATACTTGGAGCCGGTCTTTGCATGACTGCGAATCTGCAGTTGCCATGTGGATATATGCTATGCTATTTATTAATGATGATTATTTACAACTTGACATGGCCGTCTCGTTAATATGGCCCACATTTCTCTCTCCTAGGATATGAATTCGTGAAATGGATCGATCCAATCTGCAAAAGTCCTCAAGCTCCCCTTCGAAACACCTACCCAAATCGCGGAACAGCAAAAAGCCCCCGTCCATCCACTCGATCCCTAAAAACAAGCTCAAACACCAAAAGAAGCAACGCCGCAATCACCACCGTCAGCCACTTAGCCGCCATCTCGTACCGACACGCCTGCGACGGCAAGCCCCCGAACCTGACGTCGAACGTGTGCATCCTCTTCACCGAGCATGCCCACACCTCCGTCGTGAAGGTGCCCTTGTCGTATACGAATTCGTCCTCGGCCCTGCTGGCCTCTTGGAATGCGTAGGCTTCGTCGAATCGCGCGGATTTGTGGTTGAGGACGAAGGTGAAGATCATGGAGGCGAGGGCGAGGACTTCGTTGAAGGCCATGGCGATGAGGAGCGCGATTCTTCCTTTGAACGGCATCTGATTGAGTACCTCTGTTAGTCTTGATTTCTTTTTTCCTTCGCCAGGCACCGTTTTGAGAGGAAAATGGGGTGGGGGGGAACAGATTTAGTCTTACGTTGAATGGCTTCCTCCACACAACACGCGCAACGAAAAAAGCTAACATGACAGCTTCAAACAGCGCGATGCCCGCGGCAATGGACTGAAACACGAGCTCCTCCTCCATTATCGACGAGGGCCACAACTCCATCTTTGGCTCAATCTCCTCTTGCGGGCCGAACCGTATCCAGCTTTCGGAGATGTAATCATCTAACAGGCTTTCCCGGGGAGCGGCGAGTTTGAGGACTATTTCGGAGATGCAGGTGATGGCGAGAAGGGGCACGGCCAACCACAGGCCCCATACGGAGACTGGATAACGGGTGAAGAGTCGTGGGGTTGTGTATCTGTCCATCACGAACGAGAAATATTTGAATCTTTGTGATGGCTGGAACTTGGAAGGTGCTGGCATCGACCTATTTAATGTCGCAGATATAAATGAATATTATACAAATGGGCGATGGCTCGATGGATCCAACGTCCGCAGAAGATGAACCAGGTTGAGGGGAACTGAAACGATCAGGGTCTCTCGCCATGGATGCCGCTGCCGCTCAATATATTATCCTTTTTGAGGCTCCCGGCTATTTAGGCTCTGTCTGTCCTCCAACCGCTGCGGCATGGACCTTAGTATTCCCGAGAGGTTTGTGTTACCTACCTAATCGGTTGGGCCGTCCTTGGCCAGTCGCATACTGGAGATCCCCCGTTACTCGGCCGAGATTTCTATCAGGGCATTGGGATGATCGTCGCGGAATTGTACGACATTAGGGCTGTTGGTAGCAGGATTGTTATAGAGTCGGCGGCCACCAAGAGGAGGGGGGGGGGTTCCTTGAAGGATTCTCGGACACGAAGACTCTCTGCAATACCCACGGGACGAGAAACCGGTGTATTGGCCGCGTGACTCTCGACCCTGTCGAGATCATGCAAGTGGTGGTTATTTTCGGAGAAGCCAACGGCCGGACACTTACTGTTAATTTATGCGAGCCGTAATTTTGCCTCCTTCATAAATACATCCAGGAAATTCGTGAGCTCGCATCTTCTCACTATCCTAGTAACCAAACGACTGGTCACTGCTTGGTCCTGTCTCATAATCTTTATTCAATTTTCCATTGTTTTCTTATCCTTTTCATAGCTTCTAAAAACGCTTCTTTGACAAACGCTGACCAGCCGAGGGCACAACGAACTTGTCCCTCGCCAGTCACCACTCTCCACCTCGGTATCATGAAGGAAAATGCGAACGAATAACGGGAACACCTGGTGATAGCAAGGAACAACAACTTCTAGTATTAGGGGACACAGGAAAGGAGGGAAGAAAAAAAAAGAAAAAATAAATCTCCCTCTTCAAACAAGCTCCAGTATCTCCCGAGCAGCCTTCTCCCGCCCCTCACCCTGGGGATGTCGAGCAGCAAGCTCCCTCGCTCGAGCAAGGATATTCGCAGACTCCGGACCAAACAAAACTTCTTCGAGATAAGCCGCCAGTTCCGTCTTTTCCCACCTCGGCTTGGCTTTCTTGTTCGCCCACCGGCCAACGCCGAGCAGTTCGACACGGTTTGCGAAGTCGTAGCAGTCGGACCATGGTGGGAGGAGGACCTGCGGGACGCCGGCACTAAGACAGGGCTAACGTTAGAAGAAGAAGGTGGGTGATGGACGGAGGAGGTATGATGTCTTACCAAAGGGCCTCGTAAAACGAACTTGCCCCTCCGTGGTTTACGGAACAGACAATACGCCCAGATTCCAACACCGACTTGGGCTCGGCAGTCACCCACTCAGTGATGCGTATCCTACCAGCCTCAAACTCAGGCTTAAGCACATCAACGATGGGCTTCCAGGGCCCATCATAGACATCCCTCTCCAACTTCTCGCCGTCGATGTTGGCCTTACGACCCAATTTCCAGAGGATCTGCAAAGGCTTCCCACCCTTCCCGCCAGCACGATCCAGGACAGCCCTAAAAGCCCGCGCCATCTCCAGGGCCTCCGCCGGACTAGCCTTAAGATGCGTCCCCAGACTCACGAAAACAGTCGGACCGCGACCAAGCCACTCAGCCAGCGCCGGATCCACAGAGGCAACGGGCGGAGCAGCGCGTACGATAGGTCCACAGGGGATGACGTAGTTGGGAAGCACGTCGAAGGGGTAGTCGATGTCGGGGCTGTTGGCGACGAGGATGCGCAGGCCGGCCGGAGGGGGTTTGAAGACGCCTAGCTCGTTGGCGGTTATGAGCGTGATGGAGGTGTCGACGTCGCGGTGGAGGGCGTGGGTGATGTCTTTGATGCGGGTGTCTGTTAGGAGGGCGTAGCCGGCGACTAAGTTTAGGGCGATGTTGCGGGGGATTAAGCTCAGTGGAAGTGGGAAAGGCATGGCGGAGCAGACTCTAGGGAGAAGTTGGGCGCATGTTAGCCGTTTACCCATGCAGACGGCCCTCTCTTGTGTTCCTAGGAGGTGGAAGAATACTTACAGAGGGTACTTCCATAACATCGCCAACTTCGGTTGTTTGGGGATGGCAAAGTCCTTGATGGTGTTGGGCGCCAGCACGGTCCAGTTCACGTTTAACTGGTGACACAAGGTCAAACCCGGAGTAAACAACGGTTCGACAACGATTAAATCGGGCTTCACCTCCTCCATCACACGCTTCGCCTCCCAGTAGATCCCCATGAACTCGTCCGGCCGCCAGGGAAGCATGATGGCAGGAATGCGCGAGATGCATGTCGCCGAGTTGATCAACCCGGGCTTCAAATCGTAGGCTGCAGCCACGCCTGTCTCGGGGCGAAAGGAAGCCGGGCCCCAGCTGATACCTTCGATGCCATGGAAAACGATGGGTTTTGCCACTCGTGGTTCGGGCAGGTCTTGGAGGGCCAGGTTTGATGTGGCGTCGACGGCATCTTTGAGGGCATGGAAAGCGGCAATGTGAATCTCAATGTCTTGGGCGAGATGAAGAAGGGCGTGAGCTGTGGCAAGCACGACATTGGCCTGGCCGTAGTCGCTATTCGTAAAGAACAGGATCCTCTTTGGGGATTCCATGTCGTATAAGTGGTCTGCTGAGGAGCGGTCCTTTTCACTACAGCGGTTGAAAGAGGTCGTGATGGGAAATATCTAGGTTGGGTCTTGGGCTAGAGATCCAGAATATATAGACGCGGGCTGGAAGCAACAATTATTATCGAGCTTTTTATTTGACGCCAGGGTCCAGGCTCATTCGGACATGGCGATTCTCACCGTCAGCACTACAGACGCATCTCGGGAATCTTGTCCAATAACAACCTTCCAGCCCTCGTCTGCCGACGTTACATTAATCCCCAAAAAGCCCAGACATCAGCACGTATCCCTTCAGCCAATAAGCACCGGGAAGTCTTAGATTTTAGGTTGCAGCGGTCGTGCCAAGTTCGGTGTTACTTCTTTCATCGCGGCGCAAGTAAGAGAAGTCAGGGACAAAAAAAA
>NJFT01000234.1:0-62072 GCA_002221725.1 Scedosporium boydii
CCACGCTAAAGAGTTAGTGAAGCCCCCCTCCGACCTTGCAGTTCTATGTCAAGGTGAGAGGGCTTTGAAGCGATTCACAGCCTTTGTTAGCCGAGTCAAGATCGAGAGATGGGAATTATGGAAATCATTGTTTTGCCTGCGAAGTACTTCGTAGATTCCTGAGTTCCAGGTCCCTCCGTCTAGACGCGATAAGATAAGAGCTCTGACACTCTAAAATTCTGCACCGTGATCTCATGGGATTAATAATACGTAGGGGAAGGTCAAGGTACTCGTGAAACGGTGAGGAAATGGCCCTGAATGAGAAACAAAATTCGAACGGAAAAACGAATTACAAAGAATTGGGGTCCTGCTTCGTCAGAAGGAGGAACAATTCCTTTGAATGGAAAACCGAAAACCGAAGACGGAAGTCGCTGCGCACGGTCCAGATCCAAGATTCGATTCTGTGCCCCGCATCCATCCCGCTTGCAGCAGCAGCCACCCACACCAAAACCCACGCCCACAATGTAGTAATGTACCATTTCGTGTGACCGCCTTTGCAATTGGGGAAAGCTTGTGAAGGCCCAAAATAAAATTTTTTGGCCCGTGGAAATTTTTTTTCTTTCTCTTTTTGCCTTCTTCCCTTCCTACGGGAAGAAGGTGTATATCGACCATCAGCCGTACCTCGCCGTTCACTGGAGCAAGAAGACAAGAAGAACAGCCGAAAAGCTCGTCAATTCTACTTTCGTTTTCACATCTGCTTCATACGTTTGACGTCGATTAATACCCTTCAACCTCAACTCTCCTCCCCATCGTCAACTTTTTGCAAATTCCAGCTTCGTGTTGGGACCCTTTTTTGCATAACCCCTCCTCAAACCTCACCGACAAATTCCTTCATCAGCAACCATGTCTACCCTTTACGGAGAAGGCAAGGCCCTCGACTTCAAGAATGCCATCAATGACCTCAGCAACTACGAAAGCAGGGATGGACTCGACATCAAGGAGCTGATGGACACCAAGAAGCATGGCGGTCTCACCTACAATGATTTCCTCCTGCTCCCTGGCTACATTGGTTTCCCCGCCTCTGAGGTCGTGCTCGACTCTCCCGTCACCAAGAAGATCAGCATCAAGACGCCCTTTGTCTCCTCCCCTATGGATACCGTCACAGAACACGAGATGGCCATCCACATGGCTCTCCAGGGCGGTCTCGGTGTCATTCACCACAACTGCTCCGCCGAAGCCCAGGCGGACATGGTCCGCAAGGTGAAGCGTTACGAGAACGGTTTCATCCTCGATCCCGTCGTTATCAAGCGAACCACCACCGTTGGCGAGGCTTTCGATCTCAAGTTGAAGTGGGGTTTCGGTGGTTTCCCCGTTACAGGTACGAATTTTTCACTAAACCCTAAGCTCTTTCCCTGGGGCAATTAGGCGTTTTCCCTGAGCCATCTATGATTACCAACCACTATTTTTAAACTTTCGTTCCACTGTAACGGTAGGGTTAAACACTCTGCCATGAGGACACCATGTATATGACCTCGATGGCTCATGTTTGTTTCGTCAAACTGGGGAAGCGCCGTACGGCAACCCCCAAGACCAACACAATTGCATGGAACAAATGAACGCTGACAAATCCAAAACATTTAGAGACTGGTAGCGTTGGTTCCAAACTCCTCGGAATCGTCACTAACCGTGATATCCAATTCGAATCCGACCTCGACCAGCCCGTTGAAAATGTCATGGTTACCGACCTCATCACCGCCCAGGCCGGCATCACCCTGGCCGAGGCCAACCAGATCCTGAAGGACTCGAAGAAGGGCAAGCTCCCCATCGTGGACAAGGACTTTAACCTTGTTTCCATGATTTCCCGCTCCGACTTGAACAAGAACCAAGATTTCCCCCTCTCCTCCAAGGCCCCCGATAGCAAGCAGCTCATCGCCGCCGCCGCTATCGGCACCAGGCCCGAGGACAAGGTCAGGCTCCAGAAACTCGTCGATGCCGGCCTCGACATCGTTGTCCTTGACAGCTCCCAAGGAAACAGCATGTACCAGATTGAGATGATCAAGTGGATCAAGGAGAAGTTCCCCAAGCTTGAGGTCATCGGAGGAAACGTCGTCACCCGAGAACAGGCGGCCTCCCTGATCCAAGCCGGTGTAGACGGCCTGAGAATTGGCATGGGAAGTGGCTCCGCCTGTATCACCCAGGAAGTGATGGCCGTTGGCCGTCCCCAGGCCGCGGCCGTCTACTCCGTCAGCAGCTTCGCCGCTCAATACGGCGTTCCTTGCATCGCCGACGGTGGTGTCCAGAACGTCGGTCACATCGTCAAGGGTCTCGCCCTTGGTGCCGCCACCGTCATGATGGGTGGTCTCCTCGCTGGTACCACCGAGTCCCCTGGTACCTCCTTCGTCTCAAGGGAGGGTAAGCTCGTCAAGGCTTACCGTGGTATGGGCAGCATCGACGCCATGCAGGACAAGAAGGCCGGCAATGGTGGCAAGGACAGCCAGAGGAGCAATGCCGGTACCGCCAGGTACTTCTCCGAGGGTGACAGTGTCCTTGTTGCCCAGGGCGTCTCTGGCTCTGTGGCTCACAGGGGGTAAGTCATATTTTTCAACTAAGTTTTTCTTTGTCCTGCGACTCGTACTGACCCCTCTCTCTAGACCTATTGGGAAGTTCGTCCCCTACCTCGCCGCTGGTCTCAAGCACTCTATGCAAGACTGCGGTATCCAGTCCCTCAAGGAACTCCACGAGGGCGTCGCTGCCGGCCTCGTCCGCTTCGAGCTCCGAACCTCGAGCGCCCAGGCCGAGGGCAACGTCAACATGGAGTCCTACGAGAAGAAGCTTTTCGCATAAATGGTGCAACTAGGGGTACATACGCAAAATATTGGAGGGTTTTAAAAAAGGGAATGGGAAGGATTGAGTTTTATGGATTGATGATGATGGAAAAGAGAAAAGAATAGGAGTTCTTTGTTTTTTGCGCTTAGATCACGATGTCTTTTCTTTTTTTCGTAGATTATACGAGGCCCTTTTGATACTTCAATGATCTCCTGTAAGGGAGGGATTGGGCCAGATACCCCCCTTTGGAAACAAGGGAAATGAAGAGAGCGAAATAGGGTAGAAATAAATGGAAGAGTGGGGAGAGGAGTTATGCTGGCGGTTTTTCAGGCGGGATTTTGCAAATTTTCAATATGAAGAAGATAGTTCAAGAACTGATGTGAATGAAGACTTCAAGATTCTTTATTTCTTTATTCTCGACTCCTTGCCTTGCTACAATGTGATGATGCCCACAAGAACACTAGATATATCCAAAAACACAAGTCCTCTTTAAATGCTTCCTCTATTACCCCTGTGCTTGTATATGAATGCATATGCATACCATACCCGTCATCATCATCCAAAAGAAAGATCGTGATAGTCCAAGAAAAGGAAATGAAAAATAGAAAAACGCAAACTTTTATGGTTTCGTTGACCCAACCTTGAAACTCCGGAAAGCACCCAACGGATGCTAAACAAGTTTTGTCGCTGTGCGGTAAAAGAAAGCAACGGGGATGTGCGAATGGAAATCAGTCAAGACCCAATGTGCAATCCCCCCCAACAAGTCCGAGAGCATGATGCCAAAGGAAGAAAAGCGAACATCAAAATCGAAACCCTAGGACAACTCCTAAAGCTTAGTGGGTAGAGCGATAGGGACTACCACCACGCTCCTCGTGCTTCAAAAGCGGCAAAACATCATCATTTTCCCCAACATCCCCCGCATCATAATCCGCCACATACGCCGACTCCTCCTCCTCATCGCTCCCAAGCACCACCGTAGCCGTCGCGCTGGAATCCTCATCCTCCTCCTCCTCGTCATCGCTACACTCACTCGACCTACTCGGCCCATCTCCCTCAACGAGATACCAAGCGGGAATAGCCCCGACCAGCGCAACGACGGAGAGCAGCCACCACGAAGCCGATACGTATCCGTGCCGGACGCCCCAGGAAAAAGCGGCGCCGGCGAAGGCGGGACCGACGGCGCGGCCGATGGCGCTGAAGGTCGTGGCGAAGCCGTTGAGGGTGCCGAGGATGGAGAGGGAGGAGCAGGAGTTTGTGAGGAGGATGGTCATGCAGGGGAAGCCGATGATGACGGCGAAGGCTTTGAAGCACATGATGGTGAGGAGGGCGGTGTAGCGGAGTTGGGGGTTGGAGATGAGGACGGTGAAGGGGGTGAAGATGTAGACTACGGGGAAGAGGAGGCCTGGCGAGGGGGTTAGTATTCAGACATTCATCTTTGAAAGGGGGGGAAAAAAAAAGCTCGATGGAAAGGGGACGAGTACTCACAGCAAGCACGGAAACACCGCAGGGCACCAAACTTCTTGCAAAGAGGAGGGAAGATAACAAACTGGATAAAGCCGCAAGCGACACCATAGACCGTGAAGATGGTCCCGATGGTATTGGACTCAATGCCGAACCCACCGGTGAAGAAGAAAGGTAGCCTAGTGTTCTCCGGCGTGTACTCCACAGGAGGATAGTTAAGGAACACGGGCAGGACCTGATCGTACGCCACCGAATGCAGAGCCAAAAACGTATAGCAGAGCAATCCGATACTCGACTGCGTCGTAAACACCTCCTTCATACCCGGGCGGAATTTCCCCATGTGGGCAGGGCCGTGCTTATGGTGATGTGCGGAAACAAGCGGGGCCGTAGCCTCCCCGTCGACAAAGGAGGCCCGCCGTTGGCGCTGTCCCTTGATAGCCCGCGAAAGCCTCTTGCCGAGTTTCAGACCCCAGTCCTCGTGGTGGCGTCTATGCTCGAGGGTTTCCTTGAGGAACAGGGTGGCGATGGTCATGGAGAACAGGAATACGATGGCGGCGAGGAAGTTTGGCAGGGCGAAGGGGTATTTCTCCCAGAAGGAATGGCCGCCGAAGAGCGCGGGGAATCGCTTGGCTGGGTTGGCGAAAAAGCCTCCGAAGGCGGGGCCGAAGACGGAGCCTATTGACCAGACGAGGGGCATGATGGAGAAGGCGACGGGTTGGAGTTCTCTCTCGGGGACCATTTCCGCAACCATGGTTCTTAGAATGCCGACTAATCGCGCATGTTAATGCCCGTCTTTGAAGATCACAAGAAAAGTAGAGGAGCAGGCTCAGGGACGGGGGTGCTCACCGTTTCCGTTACCACCTCCTTGGATGGCGCGGACAAAGATGGCCATGGGGAGGCTGTCGACGATGCCCCATATGAGGAAGCAAATCATGGTGCTGAATAAACCGATGATGATGGTGGGCTTTCGGCCAATATTATCGGATGCCCTTCCCCAGGGTACAGCCGTGAGACTCTGCGCGAAGGAGAAGACGGCGGAGGTGATTCCAGCCCAGTATGCAACGTCATTGTCGGGAACGCCAAACCCCTTGATCATCTCAGGGAGGTAAGGAAATACGGATAGTAGAGCGAGGGGCTCCGCGAATCGAGCGACGGCTACATGGCGAAGAAGACGAGCGGTTAGCAACTCCGTGTTAAGCAAACTAGATTGGGTTATATGGAGGAGCGAATGCTTTGGGTACCCGTAGAGCTGACGACCACCACATTGTTCCAACGGATGAGCTTCACCGAACCGAGCCAAGTTCTGAACCTGCTGCTTTGACCTCAATGAGAAACATGCGTCGGCTTAAACCGTGACAGCGATGCAATTGCACCGAGCCAGGCAAAGTCATTTCCTGTTGACGAGTCTATCAACGGCACAAGAAGAAATTTAAGAAACAAGCAAACAAAGTAAAATATTGAGGTAAAAATAAACTAAATCAGAGGCATTGACTATGTTCGTCGAGGCGCAGTGGTTCGAGCAAATGGAGGGGCACAGATGATGGCGGGGTCGAGGTGTTTGTTTGCCATGATTGGGAAATGCTGTGATACTGAGATCGAAGCAGCATGGGCGCCATGGAGCGGGAAGAGGCATAAAAGGCAGGCAAACTTGCGAATCGGGAAGCAACATCTTGGCCGGGCTCATGCAGTGTGGAAGCAATGGAAGCAGGAGGAGCGGGAGCGGTCGAAGAAACAAGGTGATAGGGCAAAGAAGTTTCGATGTGATCTTCAACACTCACCAAGAATGAAGAGCTGCTGCTTGGGCAACTTGGGCTTCGGTTTAGAGGATCGTCTTGAACGATGCTTTGATAGCGTCGGGGACGAGTCCCGACGCGACGAAAAACTCGTCATCGTGGGAGTTGCTGTGCCTCTGGAGGAGGCAAGCGGACGACGGTGGGCAGGATACGGGACGAGGAGTTCTCAACCAAGCAGAGGAGAGAGGGATACGACTATTCACGAAAGAAAGCCTTTACGGGAGAACGGAGCAGCAATTGTTTATCTTAATAGGTCAAGAAGCCAGAGTCAGAGAACACAAATCGAAGTTCACTCGGCTCAAGAAAGTTGCGCGGAACACATGGAGATGGAAATTTCGAGGTAGAAGTAGGAGAGTTGAGGGAGAGCAAAGGTTCCCAAGTTACAATTTCGCCCAGGACGGATTAGCGAAGTATTAAAATGGAAATTTTGCACCCCACTCAGAAGTACCACAAATTGTACGAAGTACGAAGTCGAGGACATCATCGACCGATTGTGCACTAGCCTTAACTGGAGTGCTTCGAGTGGAGAGGATCTGGGCTCTCGCACTTTCGCACGCGGACTACGCATACGTGAGTGGCGAAACGGCACAATGATCCATCCACCCATGAGAAGAAACTGATTGAGTCTCTCGAGCAGGCTGTGACTCAACTCAAGGAAAATAAAGAAACCAATACGATGTAGTAAATACTTCTCCTCTCCCCTTCGCAATGAGGCCCGACGCAAAGTGTCAACACCTTGACTTGACCAGCCCCCCACTGAGGGGGATCGCGTCAACGTCGCTGCGCACAATCAATCGGAAGCTGGCCGTGGCAACCACCCCGGCCCGGACGGCGCTCGGCGACAGATCATCTTGGCCTGTACCAGGGGCCTACCCGGATGTGACGAAATCCAACCACCCAGAACCAGGCCACTCAGCGGCTCCTAATTTAACATCTACGGTCTCTCCCGCTTCGCTTCTCCGCTTTCGCAGACTAGCGTTCTTCGTTTCACAGGGCTTGACTAGCAACTGCTTCCAGTCCAAGCATCTTCTTATTAGGTTTCAAAATACCTTGAGCGTTCTAGGCGGTCACTGCCTCGATTTGACGTGCGTGGGTAGCGCCTGCCGGGGTAGATTTTTTACCGATAGCAGCCGTCCGTTGTCGGCCAATTCCCGCTGCTGTGATTGGCCGGTGATGGTGAAAGGGCGCGGTCGGCACCGGGAGAATCGGCCTCTTATTAATAATAATGTTTCTCGCAAGGGTGACTCCATTGTCCATCGTCTATTGTCGCTTTTCGCGGTCGGACATAGTGGAGTACGGAGTACCTCGACCTCCCTTCGTGGAGACTTCGGAGCAGGATGGATGTTACGCTCATTTGACGTCTTATTGTCCTTCCCGTCCCCGCTGTTTACTAGCATAAATCTTATTTTTTCGAGAACAGCACTGCTGCTCCTCCACTAGCTCAGTTAAAAAGCCAACCAAATCATGCGTCGAGCGGGGGGTTCAAAGGTCGCCTAAGTAAACACTGAAAGACGGTCAATGTCCTGATAACGCGACCGGTCTCGATCCTTTAGACGGGCAGGTTGCATCTATTGATCCGTAAAACTTATCCTGTGACTCCGGCTGCATTGTCACCTGCAGCTTTGAGGATGGATGGTGGGGCTAACCAGGGTCCTGCTCCATCCTTCACATCCCGGATGTGAGCTTCGGACTTTACAGCGTTCAAGACCGCACCCTCGTGCAGGTGCATGCAAAGGCCCGCTCTGCTGCCGACGATGCTCGACTGGGCAATCGTGATGCAAACCTCACAGAGGACGAACCAAAGTCCACTCATGGTCCAGGGTTGCTTTTGATTTGCTCCATCTCTCGAGATACGAAGTGTCGGCGTCAGTCGTGCAGGCTGTACAGGGACGTCATTCATCCGCTCCGTATCCGCTCCTGCCATCGTTTTAATCCAGTAAAAACGTTCACGTGAAACTTAATTCCGTCGAAGTTGCAAATCATACCTGCAGCCAGCCATTTGCGTTTGATTTCGATTGGAGATATGCTAAAGGTAGTGCCACTGGTTTTGGCCGGCTGATAACGAACGGGATCGTGACGGCTAACATTTTAAAACCGGCTGAAAAATAATTACAAAAATATAAATAAAAAATAAAAAATACATAAAATCAAATAACGTGACGTGAGCTGAAGCAGTGCCTTCAACAAACCTAAGTCTGGAAACCGTAGCAATGTCTTTCTTCACCCATCCCTGAGAGGAGGAAACTCCCTTGAGCGTGGCAACACGCCCGGGCTGTTCTATCTTCAACACCAGAATAGCCTGAGTAAGGCGGTCCCCAGAACGGATCCCCCAACGAAGCAAGAAAATTGAATGATTTAATCTGTGTATGCTCCCCCCCTTCCATACCTCTTCGTCCCTACAAGGATGAAAACAGAGGACCTATATATATCCAAAGATATATCCTCTGGCGACTGTTTCGATATCTCCATCTATCTGCTTAATGAGCTGTCAGGTACGAAGCTTGCCAGGGAACTGAGTAAACGCCGCGGGCCTGGATGATCACATAGGCAAGAAAACAGAGAATCGATGTGCAAGGCAAAAAAGAAGTGACAAAAGAGATGGAAAGAGGGTAAAGTAAACCAAGTGTTTTTTTCTGGGAGCGAGTAACCGAGCAATCAAGTACAGCTGCACAGGCCCCCTCTTCAGACCTTATGCTCAACATTGACCATGCCTTCCTGCTTACGCTCCTGCTCTTCAACACGACGGTCGAGGTCGGTGACGGCAAACTTCGAAGAGTCCATGGACGGCACGAACCAGGGTGCCTCGGTGAAAAGGTACTTCATCTCCTCGAGAGGTCGCTTAGCGGTTTCGGGCAGAACGGCCCAGAAGAAGATGGCGTTGGAGAAGTTGCAGACCTGAGAGAATTACCATTAATACCCGAGACAATATGTTAGAGAGACTGGAGAAACCTCACGATAAAGAGAATGTACCACCTCCACCCGATGCCGGTCTTGTCGTCAAGAGCCACCGACGTAGTCTGCCCAATCATGGTGTTGAAGGCGAAGCTGGTCATCGTCGCGATGGAGACACCTTTCGACCGCGTCTTCAAGTCAAAGATTTCAGCGGGGATGATCCAGGAGAGCGGGCCGCAGGTAGCGCTGAAGCAAAAGTTGTACAGCCAAGTGATGACAATGAAGCCCCAAGCCGCGCCACCGTTGCTTTTGTCTGAGCCGGGAGGGAAACGGGCCAGGAGGATGGTGGCAATGATAAAAGTCACCATGTTGCCCAGGTTTCCAAAGATGAGCGGCCACCTTCGGCCCGTCCTGTCAATAAAGAGAATGCAGAGGAACTGGGCCACGAGCGCGAGCACGGAGGAAATGGCCTGGTATCGCAATGTCTCGTCTTCCGCGATGCCGACCTTTTTGTAGATGGCCACAGAGTAGTATTGAATTGCACTCACACCTGTCATTTGGATCGAAGCCTGCAGCCCACACGCTAGAACTAGCCTCCTGAAGGAGGACCGATCTGTGAAAAGTTCGGCGTAGGACTTCGCCGAGGCCTCGTGCTCGAGTGTGATGGACTCCTGGATTTGATCGAATTCGGCGCGGACCCAGGGGTCCGAAGCGTCCCCGCGAGAGTGGAGCTGGGCTAAGGTCTTGAGGCCTTGTTCAACTCTGCCCTGTCGTATGAGCCAGCGAGGGGATTCGGGGAAAAAGAGGATGAGCGTTCCCAAGATACCGGCGGGGACATTCTGGATGCCAAGACTAACCCGCCACTGCTTGTCGTCGGTCTTGGCAAAGCCAATGTATGAGCCTGGGAGACTCGGTCAGAAGTGTCTTGGCTGGACTTTTTTCTTCTTTTCTTTTTTTCCGGAGGTAAAATGGGGTCCCGGGCTTACCGTAGGAGATCCAGGCGGCGACAAGGGCGCCAACACCAAGCATGAACTGCTGCAGGGCTGTGACGCGACCCCGAATGCTCGGGTGGCAGAGTTCAGCCTGGTACAATGGAATAATCATGGTGAGAAAGCCGACACTACACAGAACGATCAGCGTCACAAGAAAAGTAAGATTAATAGATGTATCGACGGTGGATGCTGCTTACCCGACGCCAGCAAGGCATCGACCCGAGTACATGTAGCTGATGTTCTGCGCACCAGTCTGCAGGCCGCCACCGAGGAGGAAAACGAGGGAGCCGATGAGGATGGTCATTTTACGACCGAGGTAGTCGCCAACGGGGCCAGCAAACATTGCGCCGAAAAAAGCACCCCCGGTGAAGATTGAAACAATGGCTCCGCTGCACGTAGAAACTGGCGTCAGTTCTATGGATCATACTCCAACTACGACAACAACAACACCATTTTTTTCCCCAGACTCTCCGGGAAAGCTTACATTTCATCTGGGTCATCACCAAACCTTTCTAGGAATGAAGGCGACGCGATGACCTGGGCAATAACGCCCAGATCGTAACCGAAAGTCACAGAGCCGAGCGAGGCAAAAAGGCCCACAAGAAACTGCGAGGAACGAAACTCGTTACAACCTAACCGTATAAACAGGCAATGGCAATTCTTTCTTCCTTACCTGGTACCACTTGGGTGGAAGCTCCATGGCTGTGATAGAGTCCGGAGTTGACGAACTAGAAATCGAGGAAAGAGTTGTAACTTGTGTTAGTCTCGTCACTTTCGAGTCTCGTGTCATCCAGGGTCCCTCCCCATTGCTGATAATGGACGTCGATGGCGGAGCATAGCTCTATATAGCCTCCCATTCAATATGGTACCTCCTTGTCGTACTCCAAGCTTTCCCCATCAACAGTACAGCAGTTATCCAAGCACGCGCACACACCATTAACAGCAGTCCTCGAAGGGGAGTCGGGTGCGCCCCTCCCCCGGTCCGTCTGCATGATAGGTCCGGCAAACGGATTATGCGCGCCAATCGTGAGGCTAGAATTGGCATTGCCGGGGCGGCGCAGAGTAGCAACAAGCCAATTTCCCCGTGAATGGTCCCGGCACATGGCGCGCTTTTCTCTGGGGAATGTGGGAGGCAAGACTGGGGTATTATGTGCCAGTCGCGCTCGCTTGTGGAAGGGTGGAGATCAAATGGATTGGAACTTTGGTAGTGCGGGGAAGCTTGTCTCTCTTCATTGGAACTGACCTATGATTATAAAGTAGGGAAGCTTTTGTCCCTTTTTTTCCCTTCTTGTTCTTTTTCAAAAAGATTTCCGTGTTGTGTGCAAGTCTAGCTTCCCAAAGCTCCGCCACGTCACCCGGGCTCCCCTGTTGTCGGTGCAACGTCAACAAGAAAATATTACCCACCACCATGACCAGTTTCACGAAGATTCCGGACGAGGAGCGTCCGGTCATTTCCGTGGATGCGACACATACTATCGCGCGCATCGAGGCTAATACCTATGGAGGCTTCACAGAGTAAGCCGCCTGACTATTTTCGCGGCCGTGCACGTCACTTCTCCTTTTCTCTCTTATACCCCTCTCCTTCTATCCTCTGGCATGATTTAGTTCTCCTCGCCCTACCTCGGTGCTGGCTAATTCATTGCGCGTAGGCACATGGGACGATGTATCTACGGGGGCATCTACGATCCGGAAAATCCTCTCTCGGATGAGAACGGATTCAGGAAGGACGTCATCAAAGCAATGAAGGACCTCAACGTTCCCGTCGTGCGATACCCCGGCGGAAACTTCGTCGCGACGTACCACTGGCTAGACGGTGTCGGGCCTAGAGAGAAGCGTCCGAAGAGGTGGGTAATGGACACATGAACGATGCATCTGATTTCTCTTCGGGTATCAATGACTAGATGGAGCTTAGGCATGACCTCGCCTGGGCTGGCGTCGAGAGCAACCAGTTCGGCACCGACGAGTTCCTTCAGTGGTGTGAGATTGTGGGGACGGAGCCATACTTTGCCCTCAACTTTGGCACTGGTATGTCTCTCATCCAGGCGATGACCGCGCAAAGTCGTGGCAGTAGCAGGAGTTTAGTGTTGATGGCGGCGCTGCTCTGTTCTAGGCACCCTCGATGAAGGTAGGCTGTTTCGCAAGCCCGCGGCAGAAACCCGCAGACCTAACCGATAGCTACAGCTCTGGCGTGGGTGGAGTACTGCAACTCCGATGCCGATACTTTCTACGCGAACCTGAGACGACAGAACGGACGGGAGAAACCATACAAGGTACCGCTGCACAATCCCGCCACCCCAAGGCGCAGAAGGCCTAGCAACCACTAACAGTATACCAGGTCAAATACTGGGCCCTAGGAAATGAGATGTGGGGGCCCTGGCAAGTCGGCCAGATGACCAAGGAGGCATATGCCGACAAAGCTTACCAGTGGGCTAAAGCCCTCAAGCTCCTCGACCCGTCCATCGTCTTGATCCTCTGCGGAGAGACGGGCTACTCTTCTTGGGACTCGTATGTTATCAAGGAGTGCATCCGCTACGATCTTCATGGACTAGGAGGCAGCACCACGGCCTCTTTGATCGATATGCACTCTATTCACATTTACACCGCCTCAGACGACCACTTGAAAAATATCACCGGTACGATTCTAGATTTCCCTCCAGTATCTAGATACGGTCAAATATTTTTTCTTCTTTGGTTTTCATTGTGCGCTAACAATCCGAGAAAAATAGCCCCTCGCTCTGCTGAGCGCGCCATCCAGATTGCCGCGAGCCTTATTGACCTCGCGCGCATCGAAAACAAAGTCCCCCATACCGTCCCCCGCCAGAAGATATGCTTCGACGAGTGGAACGTCTGGGATCCTCAGCGGGCGCCCGGCGAAAAGGGCGCTGAGGAAGCCTACACCCTCTCCGATGCCCTCGCCGTCGCCGTTTGGCTCAACGTGTTCGTGCGACAGGCGGAGCACATAGGGATGGCAAATATCGCGCAATCCGTAAACGTCATCTCCCCGCTCATGACGACTAAAGAAGGGATCGTGAAGCAGCCGCCCTGGTGGCCCCTCTTGCTATTCAGCAAGTATATGAGGGGTCAGAGCCTGGCAGTGAACGTCCGTTGCGGCGAGTACGAGGGGCAGACCAGCCCGGGTTGGATCCGGGGCACCGTGGAGACTCCTTGGTTGGATGTTAGCGCTGCACTGCAGGATAATGGCGTCGTTTCGTTGGCCGTTGTGAATATCACGGAGAACAGGGCGATTGAGACGCAGTTGAAGGGGATCCCGGCCGGTGCGAAGGTCGAGGTGCACAAGGTTACGGGAAAGAGCGCGTTAGAACGAGACGCAGGGATTTCAAAGGAGGACATCACATGGCCCTCGAGCCATAGCTTTGAGTTCCCTGCTGCATCTCTTACTTTGCTGCTGTATAAGCCTTAGTGGGCGAACTCGGCCCAAACAGTGCATGCGATTCTGGCGTACATAGACTTTGTTGTGATAACATAAATTTGATATACAGGTGTCTACCCCAGACGCGCAGAAAGGCGCTCAGTTAGGGATGCGGCAGCAAGTAGGAAACTAGATTTGTGGCTGCACGGGATGTTTTTAAGAGGTCTTTAATTGGGGGCAATTCCCCTGCTATTTCAATATTGAGTGTTGACTTACTCCGCAAGCCGGAAATTCGGACATCCCCATGACAGTATTCAGAGTAGTTCTCCTGGAGCATTGAATAGGGGAATTCGAAGTCCCGAATAAGATCAGGACTGTTCCCAAGTCACCCTTGAGGAGGGCATAACTGATCCGGGAGACTGAGTACGGGTCGTATAGACGCCTTAGGGTTAGATAATTAGGGTTGGCATTATAATTATTGGTTGCTTGACAATCGTTTTCTCACAAAACAAGCGACAGAACACAGTTCTTTTACAGCCGTCAGCTGGGTTTATAAAGAACAGCCGGAGATAATAGTTTCCAGACAGCAGTTATATTCAAACATACACCAGGGAGGTTCCTGGGGTGAAGAATGGCATTCGATCCGCTCAACCATTGGTACTACACTGAGACTGATATGTTCAAACCAGAACGCTTGATTTTGATTTTTTTTCAATGGCCCAAGGACTCACGCTGAATGACTTGTATACATGTATAGGGATTGATCCTTCGCTTGTCCATCCACCATTCATGTCTCCGGATTCTGTATCCATTGTCGTAGTTTTCCAAGAGAATATTCATCATGTTTCTTCTCGGAAGCAAAAAAGAGTTCCTCGTACCATCCCCGGGTCCCAAGTGACTGTAGACGCTTCCCGAAAGGCTGGCAAGACCAGAAGTCGATCAGGATCGGCATTTCGTTCTTGACCATAATGTTATAAGGGTTGATATCATTATGTGCAAAGCCAAGGGAATGTAGCGTGTCGACGGCCGACTCGACAACTTCGATGAACTTGACTTTATCCAGTTCCTGGAAAACGGGTGTGGGAGCATATTGCATCAGAGTTTGATCAAGCCTTTCCAAAACTATCGCCGTGATGCGTCCGCGTTTCACGCGGCAACCGTGATATTTGATTATGTTCGGATGGTTGATCTTGGATATCTCCTCCATGGTTAGGGTCTCGGTCAAGATCTCCTTAGGGATGAACTCTGTTCCCTTCATGGTCTCGTAAGAGTTAAGACCTGGTCGTTTGATAAAGGCGG
Organism: Scedosporium boydii; assembly: GCA_002221725.1. NCBI lineage: Eukaryota > Fungi > Ascomycota > Sordariomycetes > Microascales > Microascaceae > Scedosporium > Scedosporium boydii. Next base: position 14,613 of record NJFT01000234.1, read on the forward strand.
ACACATCGTCCAAGTGATCGGGTGCGATCGTCAAGCTGATGTCCTTGGGGACTTCTGGAAAGAGCTCTTCGTCGGGGATGTGCTCCAGTCCTGCACTGTACTCCTCGAGGCTGATCTCTCTCTTATTTTTGAAAGACTGGCCAAAAAAGACCTCTTCTTCAGGAGTGATTAGATAGAAAGTCACGTATTTGGGTTGCTTTCTCTCTGTGTCCCAAGCTTCGACGAGGGTGAGGTCTCGAATTGACTTCAGAGGAGGGGCCCTCTTTTGAGGAGGATTCTCTGTGATGGAGGAGCTCATTCCAGCGAGGTAAACCGTTTAATAGTTTCCGTCCAGTAAAGAAAAATCCGCACCCTAGGCCCTTAACGAGGGGGATATAGTCGAAGAATCTGGGGATGGTAGGCTTATGGAAGCAAGCAGCAGAGACTCAAGGGCGCAAGTGGTTAAATCGCATGCGTTACTAGTACTCGGCGAGTGAAATCATGGACGCACTCAGTATTTGCTCCAATAAAGCGGCCTCCCAGTTCAAAACGACTGGATTGTGAGAATGAACACCGCTGGGGACTTCGAAAGAAAAGATGCGGCCGAGTCAGCTCTCCGAACAGCCAGGCAGTAAATACACAGGTAGTCTTAGCCAATCAATTCGCTGCTACAAAATTGTCTTGAGGCATTGGGACTCGAAGGCATTTGATTGGCCCTCTTCCACATCCTACTAAATCCTTGTTTTATTGTTGGGGAAGAACATGATAGAAAAAGAGAAGAGTTAATAAGAATGATAGAAGATGAGAGAAATGAGCCGATAAGAAGGACGGTTTGGTCTCCCCCCTTCCCCCAAAACAAACAAGACAAGGATTTCCTAAATTAGCAACTAAAATTGCATGTACACGTGGGCTTTCCTAATGGATCACTCCGTGTGAAAGACACGACCTCTCGAATCCGGTACGCTGTTCGGTGAGAGCGTACGAAGCCATTGTCGGAGAGATTCAACATCCCACATCTTTCCCTCTTCGGCCAACCGGTGAAGACTTTGAAAATGGCGCAGTCCTTCGATCATGCGCTCTTCGTCGGGCGGGCAGTCTGACAACGCTGCCTTGCCGTCTAAACTCATCTGAGCATAGGTTGAATATGGCTGCACAATATCTTCCAAAGTCTCTGTAGCCAAAAGGAAAGTATCACCACACGCCCGCCTGGAATGAATGACGAAGTCATCACCCAAATTCCCGAGGTGCTTGAGTTCTTCAATGACGGTTTTCTTGCTATATAAAAGCGCATTGGAGAATATTTCAGTCTTTGTGCGGTTGAAACTGAGTTGATCGGCTTTACTTAGCAGAATTCGAACGGGACGGGGATCTTTGTGATCATGGAGAAAATTTGCAATCTCCTGAAGGGCTTCGCCTGTAGCTTTTGAGCGTGATTTGATATCCGATGGGATAACGAAAATAATGACGCCGAACATCTCGCGGAAAACGGAAGCCATTTCTCGGATCCGCTCATCTTTATCATCGGCACCTGGGCAGTCCATGAAAATCGCACCGAGGCTGGGTGGGTTGTATAGCTGAATCTCCATAGTACGGCAGTTTGAACCAAAACCAGGTCGAAAGACCTCTTCAGGAGCGCCTGTGAGTGTTGTGAGGAGCTGACTCTTCCCGGCTTCGGTAGGGCCCTCGACGCCGATGCGGATTTGACTGGCTATGAGATCTCGCAGCTGTCCAACTCTCGCCACATCGAAGAGCCACTTCGACCAGTAGATGGTAGGCTCAACGAGCCAGTTGGATTTCACCGCTGGATGCTTCTTGATTCCTTTTTTAAGTTTTTGTCGCCAATCCTTAAGTGTCTGCGGGTTCTCTGCATTCTTCATATCCTCTTTAAGATGATCGGCAAGCGGCGCCTCCACGATGCTGTTGAGAGGCGAAGATTGAATACCTAGTACTTCTAGGCTCGTTTGTAGCTTGCTCTCGAAGTCGACGTGGAGAAGTTGTTTCCGAGGCAGCAGGCTGTAGTATACGCCAGCGCCCAAAAAGAAGGCCACCGCTGAAGCTGCGAAGCCGAGAACGGAAGTAAGAGCTACCAATCCGAGTCCGGCCGCGCCCTCCATGGCTGGAACAGCGGCCGCCAAATACTGAGAGACAGACCTTGCTGCTAATAACGGGCCGCCGCCTGCGGCGAGAATTCCGAAGGGTACAAGGTCCTCCTTCGCCTCATAGTACCAGTCTCGAGGAGCATCGAGTTGTGTGAGAATGACGAAGTGGCAAAGGCGTATGGCGGTTAAGACCTCATTTGCCTGATTTATCGCATGTTCGATGCGTTCTCTGGGATCGGCAGGGCGGTCGTACAAGTTTCGACTGAATTTCCTCAAGGCCTCAGCAAACGAAGTGAGGTTGGGAATGACATCCGCCAACTTTAACTGCCCCTGTCTCTCCCAGTTTCGTATGGACAGGCAACATGCACGCAGCCCATTTTTCTGGAGCGTGTCCATCATCTCCGATAGCAATCTCCTCAACTCATCTGGGCAATCCGGGGGAATGCGGTCTTTAAGCCGCTCAACAGGATAGGACCCCGGAACTGCTTCTTCCCCAGATACGGTCATATCTCTAGTTTTTGAAGGGGAGGTCTTTCCTTCATGCCAGGTAGATTTGGGCCATAGCTCCTTCAGGAGCCCTAGTGCGTGTTGAAGCTGGCTAACAACAAGATGGGGAACGGCAGCCGACACTGTACTATCCACCAGATTGGCTATCGATGCTGCTCTCTCAGTGAGGATGCATGCGTTCTCACGGTTCGCCTCATCGCTCTCCGTATTGTTGAGCTTGAGCGTTTGAACTTTTGCTATCTGATCAGCAAAGGCAATGATCATGGCAAGACGAAGAGATTCGAATGTTGTCGGCAAGCTCGCGTATCGCAACGAAGTGCTTCGGATCTCACTAACTGACAGCATGGTGGATCCGCCAAACACATCGCGGATGCATAATTCCCGTTGTATTGAATACACCAGCGCAAGTGCCCCCGCAGGCTCCTCATTGGGATCGATATCGTACTGGAGTTTTACAATGATCTATCGTGATTTATGGCATAGTCAGTCAAAAGTAAGCGTCTTCATGGTTAGTTATTAATCACATACCTGATCATGGTTATCGGGCTTGAGAGCAAAGTGAATATTGCTCACTTGAACCTCACTTCCTTTCGCCTTGAATGTGACCTTTCTTATGAAGAATTGGACAAGGCGCGATTTCACTGTAATGGAGATGATGACTTTATTGTCATGGATCGCACCATTACATTCATGAACAGCGTCAGGCAGCGGCAAGCAGCGCTGACGGAATTCCTCGACACTTATTGATGTCTTCGGGTCAATCTTATGGAATCGATGTCTTTGGCGTAGAGTTCTGCGAACACAGTCATCGTAATGCTCCATCGAATGGAAACGACCGACACTGGAAAGCTCGGGTGTGGTAGGGATGTGCCTCTCCATGGTGATTTGGCGACAGTTGATGCCAGGGTTGTTATTCTCCAGCAGGTAAATACAGCCAAAGTGGGCAAACTGTTCCCTGTTCTTTTGCCAATACTCCAGCAAAAGGGTCAAAGGCTTCTTGAATGGTTCCAATTGTGGGAAGACAACCAGAAAGGTCCCAACCGCGGAAGGCAAGAATGCCTTGGCCAACTGGGAGGCGTGGTTCAGCGCGAAAGGGACATAATCATCGGGATTGATGACATGGTGGAAGTGAAGAGCCCATTCTTGTCGCAGCGCTGCGGTCGTTCCGGAGTCCTCGACAACCATGGCTGACGGAGAGCCGAATGTCACGGCAGACAACCTCCTTTGCTCGTTCGCATTCCATACGTTTCCTATTGAGCGGAAGTTGCCATCATTGGCCAAGACAGTGTATGTCGCGATGGTGGCCATAGCACCCCTAGATACACGCGGACCTTAGCATTAAGGTTAGATATATATTTGTCCACAACGTGCGACTTACCCTAAGCTGTGACCACAGACAACTAGCTTGTACTCCTTAACAAGCTGCTCGATCAGCGCGGTGTATTGAGAAGCCCGTGCAAGGAACCCAGCATGAAAGCGCGAACCCAAGTTCGGCGTTGCCGCCTGGTGGACGTTAAGGTTGGAGAGAACATCAGCCATGCTCTGTGTTCCTCGGAAGCCTAAGAAAAGCGTCTGAAGGCGGTTTGACCAGGCGAGTAACGCGGCGGCATGGTTTTCTCCACCTGGCTGTATTGTAGCTGCAACGTTGACCACTGGCCAAATGCCAGACACAATGTCTTGTGCCCTGGCCAACCTGAACCGGTCATCATTGCGCAAGACGTTTGCGACGTCATCTTCGCTCTCATAGCACAGAAGACTGACAGCCGATGCGCCGATGAGCGTCAGGGTTTTCTCCAGCTTCTCCTCTTGAGTTAAGTCATTTTCGTGGTTTTGAAAATCTATGTGGTCTGGAGGAAAGTCGGGGTTGGTAGGCATGATGAAAGTAGGGGGAGGTCAAGTTTACAGGACGCGGAAAATGTGGATGGGGAGAGGTTACTAGAGCCGAAATATCATTGGAGTTAAGAATGTTTCCTCACACTTTGGCGACGAGCGGCTCTCTGGGAGATATATCACTCATTTCGACGTATCCTAGCTTCTCGTGAGCAAGCTTGACTGCGAGTGGACTGCGCTCTGCTTTATGTTTGGTTCCAGTGGTCAGTTTGAGGAGACCTCCGACAGCCCTGTCTTTTCATCCGGCAATTCCAGATGGTGGCGGTGTCGCTGTCTACTGGCTGGAAAGCGTATCAGGACGCACGCAGCTTCCAGCTCAGCAACAATATTGACTGATAATACAATCGCACATTGCCATTTCCAGCCACATATTGTGCGGAAATGCTCCGATGGACGACGATGGAAATCTGGCTTGACACGCCATCAAGTGGCATATCCCGACTGTCGATTTCCGTTTGATCAGGCGGTTCATGGGGCGAAGAGAACGGACGCCATGTCACTGCCCGTCATGATTGGGATGCGGCGCCGGGTCAGGTGTTCTAGTACAGCCGGACAGGGGGAACCAGGCTCTGGGTTTTTATATTTTCGGAATCCCAGCTCTAGCGATTGCCCAGGCAAGCCATCCATGTCACATTGCAGGTAATATTCCGGGCCTTGCAGACCCTGAGTTCGATATCATTTCCTTGTGTCCGTCTATTATCCAACTGGGTATTATCTCTCCTTAAATAAGGCGAAAGATATCAGACTCTGATGTCGATTCCTTTGCGCTGCCTTTCGAAGCAGTCCGTTTTAGGGTGTGCGTTGGTAGTAACTACCGAGTCGAGCGAAGAACAGCGATGATGCAGGCTCGAAATACCTTCATAAGTAGAGGCTAGATAGAATCCCTCAGTGACGGGGCGGACGCTATTTTGTGGACGCCACCTGACGCAACACACCTCGGAGGGAAGTCGGTGGCGTTAGGGGGTGCTGTCGAGTTCCCTATGACACCGACCCGCCTGGCTTCATCGTTGGAAAGCACCTATACCAGACTAATAGCCCCCGGCTACTTAGCAGTTACAGGCGAGCCGCGAATGGAGCTCAACCCTTAAAGCGACCGATATCCCTCGTTGGTCTTTTAGTACGAGGAAATAGGTTCTTGCGATATACTCTGCCTGAACAGAGCAACACATCTTGATTGATTTGGCTGCATGAAAGTCGCACAGAGACTATGAGATTCTAAAGCATTTCTGCTGAAAAGGTAGAAACTCTTGCAAATCCTTCTTTTTGTTGATATTTTTTATTGTCGAAAGAGGATGATGGGGCCCAAAAGGCTAACAGGAGCCTGTGGAGCGAACAAGAACCCAAAGCATTGTAGCTCAGGGGTAGAGCACTGGGCTCATAACCCAGGGGACCTAGGATCGAAACCTAGCAATGCTACAAAGTCTTTTTTTATTTTTATTTTATTTTAATTTTTTTTTCTCGAGAAATATATTTATGCCCGCGCTCGACTATTCTTAATCGCGGCTTGATAAACCAAGTTTTATTTGTAAACTTATTAAAAAAATAATAAAAGAAGAACATAATAAGCCTTAATATCTCTCTAATCTATCACATCCTCGGGTAGAATAGAGATATAATCCACGGGTGCAGGCTCCTCACCGTCGGGCGTGCCGACAAGTTGCAGAGTGCTTCCGGACTCAACCTGAACGCCCTTGAACGTGATACGGGCCGCCGTGTGTCCATCAATGTAAGGAGACGGCGCACGCCCGAGCTCATACTCCAGGTCTCCATGCCACTTGCCAACCAGTTCCTCGTCCAAGTAGAGCTCCCAAGTCGAGTTGCCAATGGCTTGGTCGTAGTAGTTGATAGCAACGTTGTACGTACCCGTCTCAACATCCAATTTCGTAGACGCCGTGCCCTGAGTCGAGTTGTCCGCCGTCACAATGCACAGCGAGCCACTAGCCGCCTCAAAAGGACTGACAAGATAAGTCCTGTACCCGTCGAGCTCCATGTCCTCGGCCTCGATGCGGTGGGGATGATTGCCCACACGCCCGGCCTCATCTGGAATGCCCGACTTGTTGAAGTAGAAGTTGTTGATGGAGTCGCGCCAGACGAGCGAATGGCCGGCCTGGTAGACAAGGCGGAAGAGTACGTGTTCGTAGCGCTCGGCGTCGATCTTGGTCTTTAGGGACTCCCAGAGAGGGACGAAGGACTGTGCGACTGCGCTGCCGGCATAGTGGGCGTCGTAGAAGTGTTGAATGACTGTCTTTCCGCTCTTGAGGACTTGGGTGTAGGGTACGTGGTGGAACCAGAGCAACAGGTTATCGGGGGTTGCCTCGATGTTCTCGTACATCTTGAACACCTCTTCAGGGTACTGGCCGGCATTCCCGGTACCATTCCCTACTGTACGATCCATGCCGATGGTGTCCGCATCTGCGCGAGTCCACTGGCCCCAGGGGTTGCCATCCTGAGATGCCGGGTTGGGCCCGTAGTGTCCGAGGAGGATATCGGTTAGCGTTTGAATGCCCAAGTTGCCCGTATAATTTTCATAAGCTGGCCACGATTCCATAGACATCTCGGTAATGACGTCAATAACCTCTTGGTCGTGGCTAAACGTCATCTTGATCCACTCCTCGAGGATATCAACAGGCTCCGAAGACGGATCCCAAGCAAGCTTGCCATAGGCATAGAGGTTAGACATGGCAAGGTGGCTGCCGAGCCAGGTAGTGTTATGGCCAACATTGGCAACACCGGCGTACCCTCCAAGCTTGTTATTGAACCTCTTTCCATTGATGATATCGGACACGGCAGAGTTCTCACCGTCAACGCGAAGGTCGAACTCGAGGAGTTCCTTCCACATCGGAGCGAGGTATACCAGGTGAGCCTGCTGTCCGAGATATTCCTGGGTGATTTGGAGTTCGATAGCACTTCCCGTCTCCCGCATGTGAGCGAAGAGGGGTGAGACGGGTTCGCGGACTTGGAAATCGATGGGGCCGTACTTGATCTGGATAACCACGTTATCCTCGAATTGGGGATCGAGGCCGTCAAAGAACTGAACGGCGGCGTTAGCGCGGTCGGCTTTCCAGTCAAGGTCCTGGTTCAAGCTCGTGTGGTCGTAGACAAAGGCGCGGAACATGATGATACCGCCGTGAGGGTGTAGGGTGCGAGCGAAGAGATTAGCGCCATCGGCAAGAGTTCGGTTGTAAGTAAGGGGTCCGGGCTGGCCCTCGGAATTAGCTTTGACGAGATAGCCAGCCAAGTCGGGAATCCTCTCATAGAGGGAATCAGTGATGCCCTGCCACCAGTCGATGACAGTCTCATCTAGCGGGTCAAAGGAATCTAGGCCGCCCAAAGTCTGAGGCGAAGCAAAGTTGAGGGACAGACCAAGCTGGATACCGTAGGGGCGAAACTCGTCGGCGATCCTTGCCAGACCATCCATGTTCTCCTCAGTAAGGATGGTCTCGTTGGCGTTGACATTGTTGACAACCACCGCATTGATGCCAATAGATGCCAAGAGGCGAGCGTATTGGCCCGCTCGCGTGAGGTCGTCGCGGATTTTTCCGTCCCAGAAGAAAATAGAATCGCCGCCGTACCCCCTCTCCACGCTTCCGTGAGTGCCTCCGCCGCGAAGATTATCCCACTGGTTCACCCATCGGACAGGAGCGTCAGGATTCGAAGCGAAAGACTCGTCCGAAACTTTCCCCTGAGCCAACCGCGCAAGGTATTGGAAAGTTCCGTACAAGGCCCCACGCTCATTTTGACCGAGGATCAAGACATCACCGCCAGAGATGTGGAGATAGTAGCCATCGTCGATGAGTTCCGGCAGGTCCTCGACATCACCACCGCTCTCGGAGTAAGCTCCGACAGTGCCCACCGTCACGGTAGGAACGTCGGTATCGGTGCCGGACTCTTCGAGGGTCAACTTCTTGCCGAACATGCTGCTGATACCTTCGGCCAGTTCCTGGCCGGCCGTATAGACAGGCAGCCCTTCGGTCGCGTTGAGGGTGACTATAGTGGAGGGTAGTTTCTTGCGATGACATTGGGCGCCCGGGACGCGGGCATAGCGTAGCCAGGCAGCCAGGCCGTCCTCGGCGACCGCGAGGCCGACGAAGGATGCGAGCAACAACGAGCCACGCATTGTCGTATGTATGGGCGTTACCGGAGAACGAATGAAGCTGGGAAGCCCTCAAGATGTTTGGGCGGTGAGTTGCATGAGACTCATGCTCTGCTTGTTCGGTCGCCGAGGCCCTTTCTATATTTATCCCAGACTTATACTTCGCATCTCGCCAAGATCGTGCCGCCCCACGCCTCTTTCCCCTGGAATTGACCTCAATTGAAAATTTCCGCTCTCGGCAGCATTGTTGTTCAACGTGGTGGGTGCTACGCTATTATTCCAGGATGAGACCCTCCTAGCTCGTTGGATATGTAAAGAATGTTACCATACGATTCAGCCTGTATTCGCACCCTCAACTTAGGCAGTGATTTACGTGCGGGGGAACATCAAAACCCGGCTCGGCGTTTGCTCGACTCCTCGATGTCGGCAGCTGCACACGAGAAGGAGGGCGATGAATTGATGAGTCGATCTGTTTTCCGAGGCCCACAGCCAGGGTCCTGGGTAAGTTTATTGCCTCGATCTTGTCCCAACGAGGAAGGCCTTCGAGTTTTGAGTGGCGATGCATCGTGGTATTAGGAATTAGGCGTGAAAGATGGGAAATTGGAGTTTGCAAGGATGCGGAGAACCTCAATTGATCCGAAATTCCTGCCTGCGGGGTTACCATGGATTAGGATCTCTATGGTAGGCCATACGAAGGTACACGGCTCAAAAACAGCAAGCGACGGTCCGGGAAGATGGATAACCATGGGCCTGCCGTACGTGATGTCGGAGTGTGTAATTTCCTGATAAACTTGGCAGGTCGAGTGGAGTACCGCGAATCGTGGCGAAGCTGGTCTGAGACTCCATAGGTAGGGCCACTGGAGATATTCACTTGAATAATTATTTCCTTAAGCTTATAGATCTATCTTGAATCAAAGCCTAAAAGCTGTTAATTCTCATCGAAAGGCCGCGGTGGACTCGCTACTTCAAATCGTTGTGATAGGGAATAACCCGTTGGTTTTTCTACCGTCATTCGCAGTCAATGGGGAGATTGGCTATGAAAACACTGCTTTCTTCCTCTTCCTGGAGATATCTACTATTGGAGTCGACCACCTCCAAACTAGATGAACTTGAGGGTGCTGTAAACTCCGATCCTCTGGGCCCTGGCAAGGCCATCCTGATTCCCCGAAGCCGCCGCGGAAAAGAAGGCCGACGACACACACCCAAACCCTCTATTAAGATTTTATTTGGAAGTTAAACAAGACCGATCTGAAATCGTCGTCCGCAGCTTCTATTCTTTGAAAGGTGTTTTTGGTTCGGGGAGGAAGACACTGAAAACATCTACAATACTTTGTGATGTCTTTAACGATAATTCCATGGAGCATGCGTGTGCAAAGGGAAGCGCTGCCGCGATGCTTGTTTTGCCAAAACTTCTTTTTTCAGAAACTGCACAAACATTGAGACAATACCCAATCATCACAGAAATATACGATCACGCTCCGATCTCAGAGACAAGATAAGGAGAAATGCCTAGGATGTGGTTGGCAAAGAATTCCCGAGAAAATATTGGGAAAAACACGCTAGTGGACGCAGATGCAAAGAGATCGCTTGTAGCAAACGGTGAGGACCAGCAATGGTTTCCTGTGTTATGGACAACGACAGTGAGGCGATGAGCTTTTCGAGAGATAGGGTCACTGACGTGGCGGAAGTCATTAAGGGGTTGATCAAAACGCGATCATCCTCATAGAAACGGCTGATTCGTATTGTGTTATTATTTAGTCGTGTGCATTCTGCTCAGGAATGATGCTTACTGGACTGGTTTCGATCTATACGACTATACGCTTTCCAATGCCGCGGAATGGCCAAAACCAACCGGCTTGATAGTGGTGACTCTGGTGAGCCCCTATTAATCTGTGGAGGCCATGACAGCGGCGCAGCTCTTATACACGTATAGCATACGGAGTAGGGAATGGTTGGAGCCGCAACGCAATGCATTAGCACTTGGAAGACCCAGCCTCTGTGTGGCACTGGCCATCTCTAGACCTACATAAGTATTCGGCGTTTGCCCTTACTTCTCAAGGACCGGAAGAACATCCAACAACAACAACAACTGGTTGCCGACTGAACCACACATCTTCCTCTGCATTTATTTCACAGAACACCTTGTCAAGCCTCTGCAACTGGTTCTTCTTTCCTTAAGAGTGCTGACGTCCGTGGCCATGGACACCCAGACGAGAAAAACGATAACGCCAAGGGGAGACCTTCTCCCTTACAAGGGGGACTATTACCTATGGAGCTACGTGCCATCAATGGCTGCAGCAGTCATATTTATAATACTGTTCCTGATCTGCTCGCTTGCGCATACCTGGAAAATGTACCGGCATCGAATGTGGTTTTGCAGTGTCTTTGTCATCGGCGGCTATCGTAAGTGTAGTATTCGACTCTGCTGGCAAGAGGGAATCAGTACTGACGAGCGGAATCGGTCATATAGTCGAGGTTATAGGCTACGTCGGCCGCGCAGCAGCCGGTAACGCAACGGATCAGCTAGGACCATACATCATCCAGTCCCTTTTCCTACTCGTTCCTCCTTCTCTCTTCGCCGCCTCTATCTACATGACCCTCGGACGCATCATACGCGGCCTCGGATCCGCCGCCGAATCGTGCTCCATTATCCGGATCCACTGGCTCACGAAACTCTTCGTCTGGGGCGACGTCTTCTCATTCTTAATCCAGAGCACTGGTGCCGGCATGATGGCATCAGCAACCAGTATGGCCAAGACGGGCGAGCATATGGTCATTGCGGGACTCGTGATACAGATCCTCTTCTTCGGGCTCTTCGTTGCTGTTGCCGTCATGTTCCAGCTCCGTTTCCAAAGCTACAACACGGCACGCGGAGGCAGCATGAGTGATGAAATTGGCATGCCATGGAAGGGTATGATGAACATGTTGTACGGCACCTCGACTCTAATCCTAGCCCGTTGCATCTTCCGCATTATCGAGTACGTCATGGGTGCCGATGGGTACCTGCTCACGAACGAGTGGACGCTCTACGTTTTTGATGGAGTGCTCATGGTGGGAGTTATGGTGATCTTCTACTGGTGGTACCCTTGCGCGATCACCCAATCTGGGAGCACCGGGTCTTCCGACAACCTCACCAAGAAGGACCGTGGCAGCAATGTCTGGTTAAGGGTTATGTCTGGTTAAGGGTTTTCTAATCATCCCGACACTTTTCAATCTACCCCTGAGTGTGAGACACCGCAAGCACAATGAGAGTCAGCTAACTCTAACAAGGATCTCCTGTACTCGTATAAACAGGGCATGGTACGAAACGAGGGCATGCTAATACCCAGACGGGCGGGCCAAACTAGTGTAGTATTAGAATAGAACATTGAAGGCATTAGTCCACCCCACCCGCAAGTTGAACACTAGTAGTGTACGCGTAAACGAAGTGGGGACGGCGTGGGGCGCTCTGGTCAAACTTTTGAAGTCTCGACTGTGTCCGCCGTATTCTTAAGTACCAATTCCCTATGCACGCAACAAAACGCCCTCCTCTTACTGCCAAAGCTCTGGGTATGTGGTCGATCACGGCTGACGCGAAGGTATTCACATTTGATCGGGTGGCTTTCGTAGAGACTTCAACTTAGTTGAAATCCAAGGCCCCTCAATTGCGTCGAGACCGAGACTTGGAATATGGTTGCCAAGTTTAATGTTAGGTGTCTTCAGTTGAGAAGCCTAGTTGCCGCCAGCCAGGTCTCCCTGAGACTGGCTGTCGCCAAAGAGCCAGCGCTTCATAAAGATCACACGTTGCGACTTGACATCATCAAACTGGAGAAGTAGAGATGGCGACTCCTTCGGCAGTAAGTCAAGAGTCAAGACCAGTCAACCGGCCAACCCCCAAACCGGCCACTTTTGCTTTTAAGCGCAATTATGCAAAATTTATATAGTATATCAAAATACAAAATTGCATAATTATCCCAAACTGGGCCGTTCTTTCAGGGGCTGGCCGGTTGGCTGATCCAACCCAGTTTCAGAATATGTACTGTACAGTCTATCATGCGCCAGGCTGGCTAAGTTCCTCCACTGAACCCCGTGGTTTAATCCTCTTAGATGTCGGCTCGCTCTCCCGTCGCCATTAGCGGTTTCCAAGCAAGAGCCCCCTCCGTTTGTATTACTTCGTACTAACTACAGGAGGAGTTTATGCGGGTGACTCTGCCACCTACTTCGTAAGGGTCGTTTGCTTTGAGCGCCTAGAGTATCCACCTTGGTACGAAACTACATTAGGTTAAGGCAGTTGAGAGACACCGAGATAAAAGAGTCTGTGCGTTCACGCTACTGTACGCGTATACAGAGAAGTCCATGATTGGAAGAAAAATACTTCGTAGATACGGGCTATACGCGTATATGAGGTAGCTGGGACCGTACAGCGTATTCTGGATTAAAAGTATCGCTTCCTCATCCACACACACCAACTTTCTTCTTCTCTTCCCTCGTTATATCACGCATCTCATAAACTTCATTCATTTAACGTATTCGACATTTCCTCTTCGCCCGTCCAGCCATCCGCCCGTATCCATATCCGTATACTCGTTTACTATTCTTGTTTGTCTTATTCGGGGTGGACGGGCGGCCATGGCGCTTTCACTCCCCGGCGCTCGGAAGCGTCGGTTGCATAGGAAGTCCCGCTATGGTTGTTTTGAGTGCAAGAAGCGTCACATGAAGTGCGACGAGGGCCGTCCTACTTGTACGAACTGCAACACAAGTGAGCGCGAGTGTCGCTATCCGCCATTGAGGCTTTCTCCAACTGGCTGCCACGATAACGGCATCACCCAGCCGTCCCAGGTACCCAGTACCGTGGCCACCAGCGACTGGATATACCATCTCACCGGCAACTTCACGTCTGGCTCCTCTGGCGAACCGGACGGCACGTACCGCCTCGAGCATATGCGCCTACTCCACCATGTGGAAAAGGACATGAACGAATGGCTCGAGGTGACTGATGCCATGCGGCCCATAGCCGATATCTACATCAGCACGGCCCTCACCTCCCCCTACTGCATGGATCAACTACTAGCTCTCTCAGCCCTCCATCTCAGCACCACCAACCCAGACACCGCGTCATGGTATCGCAGCCAGGCAACACACCTGCAGACGCGCGCGCTCGCCAGTTTTCAGTGCGCCATGGAGCTCGATGCAAACCGCGCAGAAGCGACCGCCATCTTCGCTTTTTCCTCCATCATTGCCGTGCATATATTCGCGGAAAGACTCTCGCAGAACCGACACGACTTCAGCACATTCCTCGACAGCATCGTCGATTACATTCGTCACCACCGAGGCGCGCGTATCCTGGGCACCAAGTTCTGGGCTTCGCTGCGCGGGTCGGAGCTAATGGTCAGGCTTGTAGCTAATGATATCGACGAAACATCGACTCTTGCGAGGGTCAGTGGTGGCTGCATCAGTGCCGAGAGTCACCAGAAAGACCAGCCCAGTGCAGCAACTGGCAACTATTCGGTCCTAAATGCCATGATCGAAGCTTCAGCCCTCAATCGTGAATCCTCACAAGCATGCTTCGATGCGATTCAGAGTCTTTGCACTGTACAGACCAGGCTCGAAGGCCCTGAATCGTGGGGTGCCCATGCCTTATTAGGGTGGCCCAACTTGGTCCCTCTGGAATTTGTCGAGCTCCTTAAGAGACGGGTGCCAGAAGCTGTTGTTATTTTGGCTCATTTTGCGGCTTACCTACATAGATACCGTCACTTCTGGGTCTTTGGAGATGCAGGTGAATACCTAGTCCAGGGCATTGCAAGTCTTCTTGGAAAGCATTGGGTGAACTGGATGACTGAGCCTCTTGAATTAGTGTCGCGATTATCGGCCGTGTCCGTTTCTGAGTCCCCAATGGGCGACACGCCACACGCTGCCTGAGAGACTTGGATTTAGTCTTCTGCTTCGTACAGATGGCAGCTCCAGAGTATAGCGGACAGAGATAGTGCCTCAGAACATTAATATACTTTAAATCGCAGCCTTTAACTGTCGTAGTTGGGCTGTTCAGCACGCGAATCATTGACTATTCCGGGGCCTAGACGCATGATAGCAGAGCGTTGAATCATCGTTCCGGCAGTCAGTGAATAGGGACGTTCCATTTACTGATACAGTCATTGTTGACTAATTAGCCGCCTTGAAGGGCATTGCATCACTGTATCCCGCCCTTGCCTTTGTTGTTACATCTAATTACGAAAAGGGTGCAGGTGTATACGCCTATACGAGTGAGTAGGCTAAACCCATCTCGGACCTCAGCTCCCGCCCGGCGCACTCCGTCTACTAGGTCCGCCTGTAATTTCCATTCGGCCACATAACATGCGAACCATCAACGGCAAGGATAGCGGAGAGGCAGAGGTACGGGGTTGATCTAAACTAGGATTGTGGCCGGAGGATATGAACTGTCCTCCTGGACTACTATTAGAAGCCATTCGCCGCGGAGGCAAGCCAGGGTGGGCGGCCCGTTCCTTGACACTCGAGCCCCTGCACTTGACACCATTGACGTCTTAGTTTAGTCGAGTACCGAACCTGGGGACGATAGGGAAGGGCGCGCTGGATCTGGGGCCAAGAACAGCCGTCTTTTCCCATCCTGCACACGGTTTCTTCCTCATCGGGTGTCCACTTATTATCACTGGGTGATTTGGTAGCCGAAGCCTTCTGCGGGCTGCACACTGGCCTGTAGCCTGCAGACATGCACGCCTCAATGGGGACCTGGATCAAGCCTAATCAGTCCAACTTCACCAGCACGGGCCAGCTCATCTTTAACCACCTGCCAAATGGGGAGACACAGAGAGCAGAGAAGTGGATAATAAAATTTATCGTGCAATTTCATAAAACAGCCGGCTGTTATTATTGTCCACTTCCCGCCCCCTTACTTCTTGTTGTCGATGTCCTCCTGCTGAGAGCCCTCTCGATGGATGGACCAGTACCATTGCGCCTACGAACTACTTCTGCAACTGAAGCTTTGAGATGGCATACCCTCGTTTTATAATACCGCTGCTTCTCGCAGCTGGCGTCGGTGCGCACGTTCAAGCATCTCTATCGGCACCCAAACCGCAAGCTTTCGAGGTCTTTGCAAAGCAATTCCAGCGCTTGGAATATCCGAACCACGTTTTCGTCGGCAACATCCCCTGGTATCCTTATGCTATGGAACTTGGTGTTGGCACCCCTGCGCAGAATCAATCAGTGGTCCTCAGTCTCTCTCACAGCGACATTTTCGTTCTTTACAAAGGTCTCTGTAATCCCAGCAACAACCCTAACCTGACGAAGTATGTCCGTGACTGCAGCAGCGGCGCTTTCGATGATGAAGCATCATCCACTTTTACATACAACTCCTCGGACAGATTCAGCACAGACTATGCTTATGTTGATGTTGACGGTTTCATGATGCAAGATATGCTCACTATTGGCGACGCTGCTGAGATAAGAAACGCGAGCCTGGCCGTCGCCATGTTTACATCCTTCGACACCGGATTCTTCGGCCTGAGTACTCCTTGGGGGCAACCAGGGGGGTATGTTTTCGAACGCAGAGCTGCAATTCTCGATCAAATGGCGAACCAAGGGGTTATCGACTCACCCGCCTTCAGCATCTACGCGGAAGGGGGCAACGGCACGACGGGGGGCATTCTCTTTGGCGCTGTTGACAAAAGCAAATATGAGGGTAAGCTCAAGCGCATCCAGGCCTCTGCTGGTCGGGACAAGTTTACCGCCGACAGCAGGGGCTACAAAGACCAAGCGAGGTTTGAGCCCGGTTATTTTGCGAATATATCAGCTGTGTGGCGGAGTGAGTCTCCAACTGACGAGGCAATCCAATATGTGAACTCCAGCCAAGGCGGCACATTCTACGCAATCATCGACCCTACATTCACATTTACCAACGTACCCCGCTACGTCATTGATCCCATTCGTCGGATGAACCCAAACGTCCACAGATGGTCCAACAATGGGCTTATGACTGTGGAATGCAGCAGCGCCTTGAGCCTCAACGGTAGTTTCACCCTGGAGCTTGGCGGCGAAGGGGGCTATCGACTCACTGCCAACCTACGGGACTTAGTCGTGCCCGCTGAGCAGTGGCATCTTCTCATACCCCCTGAGGAAGGCGCCACGGAATACTCGAAGCAATGCCTGCTTGGCATACAGTCTAAGGAAGATTTTGAAGCGTTTTACTACGACTCCAGCACTTTATGGTGGGTCATCGGCAGCATGTTCCTGAAGGACACTTACCTGGCCTTCGACTCGAAGAACATGGAGGTCAGCCTGGCGCCGTTGAGCAAGAATTCCGATGGGAAGCAGGATATTGTGTCGTTTGGAAGCTTGGGTGCTCATGCCCCTGATTCCGAGTTTGTCGGCTACGAGGAATGTTTCGGTAGCAACTGTGGTACAGGGAAGGACGATGAGCCCGATGCTGGGCCAAACATTGTCCTGCAAAGGGGCCTCCTCATCGGCTTGGTCTTGGGTGGGATGGGATTAATCGTCTTCGGCTGACGTAGATGAGGATCTATTATATCATAGGCATCTGGCAGTTTGGACAATATGACGCGTTGGGGGCCGTTGAATGCTTTAGATTCCTCGATTCGCCATGAGGATATTCGCACCAATGCCCCAAACTTCTCCATGACACTCGGCTGATCTCTCGGCTCTAGCGCCCAATTTTAGGATCATCGTCGACAAGCTCTCTTCACCTCAGTTAACCCTAAAACCTGCCATGAAAGGGGTTCGAAACGCACCTGGCCCAAACTCCTTAAAGTCAAGTGCCGATTAGCGCGCGATGCCCCATTATTATTAAATACGGACCGCACCGGTTATCTCTACCTGGGCAGCAGCCCTATCTTAGCGGGCTTATCTATTGGAATTTCTAAAGTTTATTTAGGTCATGTATCTAAATTCTATATTATGGCTGAGTTTACTAGCTAACCGGGCTGGCATGGTCGGCATGGCACACGCATGGCACATGCGATTGTAATTCGGACGCCAACCCTCTCAGACTGTTGTTTGTTGTTGTGCTAATACCCGAGGCCATGTACTCTAGGGTGGAGGCTGGGAAGTCATCACATTAAGCTTGTTTGTAGCGGACACAAATCGCTCGTCATGGTGTAAGGGCAGCTGGGCGCAGTGGCTATATAAGGCTACTTACAGTCAAGTGCCGCTGGTCGCGACACTTGGAGCATCTTTTGCTGTCAAATGGTCTAGCTGTAAGTAGATCATACATGACAAATGGTGACGTGGAGCGCCGACAGGTATGGATGGAGCAATATCGAAGAGACTAATAATGGACAAATTCGATAGTGGTCGAATACGGTCCGAGTTTCTAGGCGATGAGGGAGCGATCAGTTCTATTCGCGAATACGGTTTCTCTCATCGGTAGCTAATCGATGTCATGTCTTTTCTTTGCGTCTCACGGATCGCCATTCCACCCCGAGGGCTCCTATAATCGTCATACATGCGAGAGCAACGGGAAGATAGAAGGTCTCGGCTAACGCCTTGCTGTAGCTCAGTACTGCCTCGCACTTGTCGCCGCCTTTTCCTTCCGGCATTGCCAGTCCCTGATCAGAAAGACCGGCGAGTCCCTGGCAGCCGGAAAGGCCCTTCAAATGAGACATCAATCTACTCGTGAAGATTGTCTGTGCAGCTGCAACGAAGACGGCAGGCCCTAAAGCCTGGGCAAGCTGAATTATGGCAATGCCAATTTGGGAGTCGCTATCGTTTAGGACAGTCTGCACTGCTACCTGCGGGCCCTGAAAGCCGATTCCCACGCCAAATCCGAGTACTGCTTGGTAAAGGAGCAGTCTCCACAAGTTGGTCTGAGGGTTCATGGTTGTCAGAAGGCCGGCGGCAAGGGGGCTGAGAATGCTGTTTAGGATCATGAACGGGTTGTAGTAGCCAAAGTAAGAGGTGAGAAATCCGGCCAAGGGAACCGATAAAATTAGACCGGCTCCCGTGGGAAGGACCATCACGCCCGACTTGGCTGCGGAGAGTCCCTTGACAATCTGGAAGAATGTGGGCATCTAGGGATCAAGTCGGTTAATCATGTAAAGGATAGCCTGTTGGAGGAATACATACGTAATACTCAATCACTGATAAGGCCGCATTATTGCAGCAGGCGAAAAGGAACCCGAAGAGCACATTTCGCTGAAGCAATATCCGCGGCGGCAGGGTTGCTTGCTCTCCCCGGCGGCGCTGAAGCCAGGCAAAAATTAGGATCGAAGCGGCGGAGGCCCCTAACGGAACCAACACACGCCAGTCCGACCACGAGTGCTTGTTTCCGCCCCATTGCAATGCTAGGATCAATAATGTGAAAGCTGGTATAAACGAGGCTATTCCGTAGAGGTCAAGAAGTTGTAGGGCTTCCCTGAAGCTGTAGCCGCTAGTGGTGTCCTTATGCTTCGTCATCCTGAATGAGAAGGTTACAATGGCGAATATAGCACCAATAAGAGGTAATTCGATAAAGAAACACCATCGCCAACTTAGTCGATCGAGTAGCAAGCCTCCGATGAGTGGAGCGCTGAGAGAAGCCACCGCCTCAGTAGCAGCACCGATTCCAGCATATTTCGATCGGATTCGTAACGGTGTAGTCTGTGTTAGGATTCTAATACACCCTCGTTAGCAGAATCTCCATGTCCATCTGACCAGTGAGGATCAAGTGAGGTACAAACGCAAAGGCACCTGAAGTAATACCAGCAGTTGCTAGGCCGGTGATGGCTCTCCCAATGATGAATACCGGAGAAGTGGATGCGAGGGCACTTAGAATGCTTCCTACGAAGAAGATAACTAGACTCGTGAGGACTAGTCGTTTAGCTGGGAAGAGGCTGTAGAGCTTCCCGAATAAGAGTTGAAATGAGCCGGACATAAGTCGACTGTGCGAGCAACTTAGCTTCAGCCAACTTTATCTGGCAAGGCGATACGTCACCTACTATACGGACAAGTACCATCCAACATCGGCTGTCGTGCCAAAGTAACGAGTGATGGCTGGAATAGCTATTGCTAGGATTGAGCTGTCCTGGAGAGTTATTGACATTCAGGAATCAGCCACAAAAGAGTGTGATAAACAAGAAATGAATCAACGCGTTAACCAGGATAGAAACGCCGTTATAATAATCTTACCAAGCCAATGAGAGTGAAAGTCAGACAGACAGCAACCATGATGATAGCGAACTTGATGCCGGAAGGATATTGCTCTGCAGCAACGCATTCAACATGCGTCTCGGATGGGACAAAGGTGGTAGAATTATGTAGGCCTTCCTGATCCAAAGGCGAAAGAATGGAATGCGACTGTGACTTTTCGTTGTCACGCCTCGACCGAGTGGTTGGATCGTCCATTTTCCAACTTCCGATGCGGTCTCTGTCTTTCGCGAGCTTCCTTATGTTCTTCTATTTTCCGCCATTCCGGGATATCGAGCTTCACGGCGACACTTTAAAGGAGAGATTTTCAAGATGGTTGAAGTGTTTTTGCAGTGCAGCCCGTTGATTCGTTGTTTCAGCGTCTGTAGGGCGTTCGATGACACCGGCCCCGCCGACATCTCACAATCCATCTTATTATCTTGTTATATCTGTGAACGAGACATTCAACCTTCCCCTCATTATCATTTCCGATTTTATCTTCTTCCTATTACAATTCCACAAGCCTCCATCATAAACCAGACCCTCGGCAATGTCGGCTAAAATCACGACTCAGTTCGGCGAAGCGGTGCCGCCGGCCCCTCGCCATTCGGTGACCGTCCATATGGGTAGTGGGTGGGACACCGTCGAGAAATATGGCAGCGACTCAGCCTCTGTAGTTCCTCACTTCAAAAACGCGTACCCTCGCATGAAACCCCATCGGGATATTGCCCATGTGAGCTCGATATCGCAAAATCCCCCATCCAGAGAACTCCTGGCTCATATGTCGTCTAGCTTGCCGAGGAAGTACTTGTGCGAGTTGGAATTGCCGATGCGGGATGCTTCCTGTTCTCATCACTCCAATCCGCCCAGGAATGCGTCGAATATTCCACTTCCAGCAGGCGCGATAACGGTGCCGACAAACGACCTGTATCACCGGAACAGATCGCGATCCGGGCTTTCTTTGCAAAGGATCTCTTCTATGCCGTCATCTTCCCTCTCGATCAACGCTCGGTCGTCGCTGGGTTCTGGAGCACTCCTGGCGCGGGCGTCTCATCTCGGTTTGCAGAAGCCAATCTTGACCGTCTACACCAACTCAAGGAAGTGCCCGTGACTGAGGAAGTGGCTTCCAGGCCGAGCTTTGATGGCTCATTTCACCGCGTGTTGCGGGAGAGAATCGTTTCATACCTCGAACGAGCGCCGCTGGACCCTCTCCAGCAGCCGCGGCCCTCTGCCGATGACGTTTATTTCTACCCGACCGGCATGGCCTCTATCTATAAGCCGCACACTTACATGCTCAAATGCTACCCGGGCACGAGTGTGCTTTTCGGAATGGCGTTTATGAATACTGTCACGGCGTTCGAACAATTCGGCCCCGGATACAAGTTCTTCGGCCTTGGATCCGAAGAGGATCTCAGCGATCTGGAAGCCTTTCTCCAAGAGGAACGGAATCACGGCCGCAAGGTCCAAGCCATCTGGGCTGAATTTCCAGCAAACCCACTTCTCGTGACACCTAATATCACGAAGCTTCGCGAACTGGCGAATAAGTATGGCGTTGTACTTGGGATTGACGACACCATCGGAAGCTGGGCCAATATCGATATCACAGCCATGGCTGATATTCTCGTAACCTCGATGACCAAATCTTTCAACGGCTACGCAGACGTCATCGCAGGCAGCGCAATCCTCAACCCTGCCTCCCCGAAATACCGCGAGCTTAAAACCCTTTTCGATCGATACTATATTCCGGAGCTTTACATCGACGACGCGGAGGCGATCGAGCGGAACAGCCGTGATTACCTCTCTCGCACGACGAAGCTGAACACGAATGCAAGCGCCCTCGTACAGTATCTTTGTTCCTGCGCGGAAGATCCCGAGAGCGCCGTTCATAGCGTTCACTATCCTTCCGTCAATCCTTCGGGAATATACTACAAGCGCTTTATGCGTCCCGCGACGACCGAATTCACTCCGGGGTACGGTTGCCTCTTCAGCGTTGAGCTAGATGACATGGCTACGACGCGAGCTTTCTATGATAATTTAAACGTTCATAAAGGCGTTCATTTGGGTGCCCCCTTCACCCTCGCATTCGCATACACCATGTGCACCTACATGAAAAGCTTGTCCTGGGCTGCGAAGTATGGCTTGAGGCCGACCCAGATCAGGATTGCCGCTGGGCTTGAGGATACAGAGACGCTTCTGGAGGATTTCAAGATCGCGGTAGAGGCAGCAAACAAGTGTAAAAGAGCAGAGTAAGTGGTGGGATGTATTGAGCGAGAAGTAGTGGGGTGATGGTTTCCTTGGCACTGTTCTATTCTAGCTCCAATGCCAAGATCAATATTACCCGCGCAGCAACATGTCAAGTTCCGTCACTTCCAGTCAACGTAGGGACTGCTCGAGTCGGCAGAGTATCTTGCCAGAGCTGGCTTTGCACCCATTTTTCAAAGAGTCTGTTTGCTTTATGGAGCTTCATGTTAGTTACTGCCACGGGGACTTCGTTGCTATTATAATACTTACTACGAACGTCCGACAGCACGAGATGAGTGAACCCATTGGGGCATTTGCCAATTCGGACACGGCCGTCCTCTTGTACGTTAACCACCCATGTGAGAGACTTGAAGTTGGTACCAGAACCTCTGGTGCCAGTGAAGTCTGAGGCGACTAGAAGGCAGGGGAATCATAAGTTAAGTCTAATGAAGCATCTGGGCTTTCTCTCTACTTACGTTTCTGGCTTATGACGGTCCTCCCGTCATGGCTTGTGATGATGAGACGGTACGATTTGTCGGTCACGTTCTGAACTATGACGATATCGGCCTCCGTCATCGCGACTTCTTCTGTATGGACGCCTCCGGTCTGCCTATGTCATTTGAATAAGCGGTCAGCAATGGTAAACTTAGCCTAGTCCCTAGAGTCAAGTTGGATCCTACAGCTTCATGACTACAAGCTCGTTGGGCCTCGGCAGCCGCATGAAGATGATAGAGAGCTCAACACGCATTTGCTGGACTTTCTTGCTGAAGCTCTGGGCAGCTACCAAGCTTTATTAGCCCTGCTATATCTGTGCTGGCGGCTCAGAATCTTTACCTGACGGAGTTGAAAATGTGATCGTGACTTTTCCATTGGGTAGATCGGATCCCACTCCATCTTCGCCAGCACTCGTGCAGTGGATGTTTGGAAGAGTGACGCTGGCCTCTCCATTGTGGTACTCCACCTTTGAGTTGAATTTCACTGGAAATTAAATTTAGTCAAGTCGCTAAGTTACTCGTTCCTATTCTGGATACCCACATCGGAGAGTCGTCTTAACAACATCTTCGTCCAGATCCATCGCCCCGCCGGTCCTATTGCCTCCATAGTAGATGACGATTTCCGCAAAGTCTTCCGGCCGGAGAAGAGACAACTTTTTGTCGGCCGCGTTAAGGAAGCCTTCTAGGTTTCCCGCAACATAGTGCGTTATCTGAATGTCGTCAATGTCCGATCGGCTGTAAGTGCGACCCGTCGTGGAAATTGACACGGTTTCCACGGAAGGCAAGCTTGCGGAGACATCACTACAGTGCCATTCCCACTTGTTAGCGTTGGATTGGTGATTCTTGCGAATCGATGGAATACAAACCCAAGAAGATTTAGAATACGAGCCTCTTGCTCGCCTGCGGTATTCGAAGTCACGAACCCAAGTGTCGTGCCCATGCCTTGACTTAACCAGCGTCTAGCCCAGAACAAGGAAAGTTTCTGAACGAAGAGCTCGTCAAAGTCCAGCATATCTCTTTGGTATCAGCATCTGTGTGTTATTCTCTGGATTAAAATCAACTCACATGTCGGAGAAAGCTTCTTGATGGCCACCGACACATGCCTGCCAGTATCTTTATCGGAAACCTGATATATCATCCATGATAGCTCTTGACCAACGAGTCTCATGGCAAAGCTGAGCGGAGTGACTATGAAAACTTGTCAATCTTTCGTCGATGTTTCAAGGTGGGGTGGATGAACTAACGGCTAAAGGAGTTGAGTCTCTCCAGATGCGATGTCAATGACGAATCTACTATGGATGGACATCCGCAGGTAAAGAGCTCCACATCGGACGTTGTACCGCTCTGCGACTGAGCGTTATTTTTCTTTCTCTTATCCCAGTCAAAGTTCAGCAACGCATGCTCACAGAGCAGCTCCTCCCCGTTGCTTGTGGCTAGGTATAATTCAAAGAAAGACCGCATTAGTGGAGGGTCTCTGACAACCCGGCTCTCTCCGGTCGTGGCTACAACTTTTTGAGGGCTATCGGCCACGTAGTCTTGGATCTCTCTCAGGAGATGTACGGCGGTTGTCAATGTGCCCTGAACCCGGTCGATCTGCATGCTAGATTCAGCGTTAATTTGGCAAAACGACTTGGAGAATCGCAATAGAACCTTACTTATTTGCCACCCCAAGCACAACGTTAATGCTGTTGATGTGAACCATCAGCTGGCTCCTCAGCATCGCCAAGTCACCGCCCTCAGTCGTCCAGCTGACTTTCTTGATATCCGTCGCCAGCTTCTTGCTCCATCTTTTAAAAACCGGAGCTTCCGGGTCCGTCGCATCTTTCACCTTTGCATACTTTTGCACAATCTTCTCCAAATGAGATAGAGTGGCATGGCAGTTGTGAAGCATTGCCTTGAAAACGGCGCTGCCTTCTTGGCCATCACCAAGCTGGGATGTCAGTACAGCGTCGGTCCCCACAGCAGCGTTCAAATGTTGGCTGATGCTGCTCCTCTGCAGGGCAGACAGAGCTGTACTTAGAGAATACAGCTGGTTCTCGACCTCTCGAAACTCGGCGGGGGCTGATTTTCGACCACTTGTAAATGCCCGGCCCAGCTTGAAGGCTAGCTTGCCTAGCGGTAAGGCTTCCCCAATCGGAGATGCCATGGTAAATGGCGTATTAAATCAAATCGGCACCGAGGAAGAACCAGTACCTTTTTGCGGTGGTGTCGGCTGCGTCCTTCCACCTACAGACATATATGAGTTTCTTGTCAGAATGAAATCCCGCTGCGCCACCTTCAACCGGCATCTGCCTGCCTCCTCGGGATGCCGCGCAGCAGAAATGGACAGGGGACCGCCTCAAAAAGTGGAAAAAAAACGATTCGTCGACAACAGGAGTATGAGACACAATTGGCTCGAGTTGTTCCCGTGACTTGTGAGGCCTTCCATCCTTCCAAGTCCCAGTACGCCTCGTCGTTCGCCCATGGCAGGCAACCTCAGCGGCCCGCCCTGCGAAATAATCCGTTTCTCAAGACACGGAACTTCTCGACGAAATCTGTCACAGATCTAAATTCTAAAACGGTTCTACTCTTCCTCATCTTCAACAAGTTTCCCTCGCATCACTTTGACGGATCAACATGACCTGGGGTCAGGTTCCCCCAACCGGCATATTCTGGGATCCTAGGGAGCGTCCACCCCCGCATCGCCCCCATGGCCAGTTTCGCGATCCTGATCGATGGCATGGGCAAGAATGGAGCCCACAACAGCCCCGAGCTGAGCCCGACAGCCTCCGGTACCGGGTGGACGAGACTCTCGAAATCTCGCCCAACAATGCGTCCGCACCGAGCGATGGGTTCTTGCCGCCAGTCTCCGTCTCGGTGGACGCGAGCATCACCCACGACACAGCCGAAGTCACAGTTACTCAAAAGTTCATGAACAGTACCAACAGCCTCATCCCAAAGGCCGGATACACGTTTCCATTGCCGCCTGGGAGTACTGTTGTCGACTTTTCTTGCCTCATTGGCAGGGATAGACTTCTGAGAGGAAAGGTAAAACCGAAGGCTGCGGCGAGAGAGACCTTTCAAGAAGCCGTTGGGCAAAACCAGACAACGGGACTACTGGACCAGAATCCTCCTGAACTCTTCACGACAACACTGGGTAATCTTCCCGCCGGTACCCCAGTCAAAGCCATGCTATCGTTCATTGTGCTTCTCAAGCACAGTCTCAAACGGGACAACAGCGGAACCCATATGACTTTTGTACTTCCAACGTACATTGCTCCCCGGTATGGGACACCGCCTGGCGAGGTCAGCCACATGTTAAACCGAAGTGCGAGTCTAGCGAACCTGTCGGTTGAGGTAGATATCTTGTCCGCGGCTGCTATTCTAGCGCTAACGTGTCCTTCGCATGCCAACTCTGATATCCAGATTGGCGTCGCAAGACACCGGCTATGGAATGATTTCGTTGCCAATAGTGCGACACCAGACCCCAGGTACGCCACCGTGAGGCTTCCGGACAATACAAACTACCTAGATCGGGATTTTACATTGGATATCTGCACAACATCTCCGGAGGCTCCAGAGAGGCCATTAGCATGTCTGGAGAAACACCCAAAGTTCCCCTGCCAGTCAGCTCTGATGCTGACAATTCCGCCAAAGTATCTACTTGGGCCTTCCAGAGAGTATCCCGGCGGCGAGATCGTCTTCATCGCGGACAGGTCCGGATCCATGAGTGACAAAATCGACGCTCTCAAAAAGGCGATGGAGTTCTTCCTCGCAGCGCTCCCGCCAGGCTCCAGTTTCAACATTTGCAGTTTTGGAACTTATTTCCGGCCTCTTTGGCCGCATTCCCGGCCTTATAACGCGGCCAACCGCCAAGCCGCCGAAGCGCATGTCATGACTCAATTTCGCGCCAACATGGGCGAGACCAAGATTCTCGGCGCGCTGAAGCAAGTGGTAGCGAGCCGAGGTGGCTTTGGGAACACCGATGTGATCGTCTTGACGGACGGCCAGATCTGGGACCTGCAGGAAACTGTCGAGTTTGTCAAGCGGACTAGGAAAGAGACATCAGGCCGAGTCCGGTTCTTTTCACTTGGAATAGGAAATGCCGTCTCGCACGAGTTGGTAGAAGGCATCGCCAAGGCTGGTGGAGGGTACGCCGAAGTGATTCAAACGGCGAGTCAGGGAGGTTGGGAAGGTAGAATGCTCGCTATTCTCGAGGCAGCAAAGGAACGCCACGTCTTTCCGAGCTCTATTACAATTAAGTGGGCTGACGAAAATGGTGAAGATATGTTCAAAACCCGCTTCAAGCTTCTAAATAAATCCATGTCTCAAACCCTTTAATAACCTCCGGTCTGCAGCGCATATCCTTGACGACACGAACGACGAGGCTCTCCAGTCACCTCATGACATATCCATGCTCAGCCCCTTCATGAGAAACCGTGTCCTCATATTGCTCAACCACCAGCGTGAAACTGCCCTCCCTCAAGCGGTATGGATCAACTGCAGTGGGTCTGGAATGAATGAACAACCCGTAGAGGTCCCCGTCACCGTCGCCGAAACCCCAGACACGATCATCCACAAATTTGCAGCGCGAGTTCTCCTGGGCGACTTAGAGCGCGGCGAGAGTTACATCCACGCAGCGCCTAACGCTCCAAGTAGAGGCTCCGCCGAGGAAAGAGAGCTGGTAAGGCGCGAGGGAGAGAAGCTCGGTTGTAGGTGGTCGCTAGTATCGAAGTGGACTAGCTTCGTCGCGGTAGAGGAAGCTGTGGATGAGGATCTGGTAGATGAAGACGCGTTAATGGATCGAAGTCGAGGAGAAGGCCGCGACGCCCCTGGAGACGGCCGCCGACTGAATCTTCTGCGTCCTAGAGGAGACCGGAATGTCGCTCCGCGAATCGAGGGGCATGCTGAACAGATTGAGTCCGATGTCGAGACCAGAGACTCATCTGGTGACGAATCCGATACAGTCTCTCATCGGAACGGGAGCTATCGAGGAGATGATAGTGACGACTCGGGTGACGACCAAGGGCCTGGACATGGAGGCCAAGGTCACGGGAATGCCGGCGGGAGGGATGTTGGTCCTGGGCCGCGAAGGGACCATGACAGATCACATCGAGAGAATAGGTCACATTCTAGCTCAGCGCCTGGGGCGGGCGATCAACCCAGGCCATCGCATAGCATAGGTGGAAGAAACCTTGGAGGTGCTGTGGCGCACGGAGTGAGCATTACCGGCCCTGCAGCGACAAAACATTCCGAAAATGCTGTGCAGCATCGCCCTTTGGGAGTCGACGACTTCTTCAATACGAGCACATCACTCCTCAGCTCGGTCAAGCCCCAGGGTGAACCTCGCGAGGAGTTGACACGGGGGCTGCACCGAGAGAAACCCCACAAGCCGAAGTCGCCCAGTTTATATACTCGAAAGTCTTCCGTGGAGGGAAAGCCTTCCTTGGACAAAAAGACCTCCCCGGACAAAATTTCTTCCATATACAACCCGTATGACAGGTACCACAGAGATGAAAAATGCAAAGATTCTCCCCTGTACAACAAATACAAGACTCGCGACTTGGACGATACGGACAACATGGACAAAAAGTCTTCTATGGACAAAAGTTATTCCATGTACAAACCATTCAGCATGGACGACGTGGGCTACAGGGACGATAGAGACGACAGAGACGACAGCGACGACAGAGACGACAGCGACGACAGAGACGACAGCGACGACAGAGACGACAGCGACGACAGAGATGACATGGATGACGTGGACAAAAAGTCTTCCGTAGATAAAAAGCATTCTATACACAGCCAGCCCGACCCGTTCGCTGTGGACGACGTGGGTCACGTACCGTCCTTGTGCGGCATGCCTTTCTCGTACGACGCGTCCAAGGCGGATCAGCGAATGGGCCGTACAGGAACGCTAAGAGAGTCACTCACAAGGTAAGTTCTTCAAAAGGATGGAACGCTCTGTTTCTGCCATCCGAACGAACGCAGCCTCGCACTGCCGTGAGAACTCCTTTGGAGTATGGAACAGCTACATGGTCCAAAGTGGTCGATCTCATTTACCGAGGCAGCAAACGTTGATTTCCGTGTTTCCCATGCTAACGAGATTTAAGATCCGCCGCCAACACGGAGCTCAGCACCGCCTCGGCGATCACGGCCCCAAGTAACAACCTTCCCGCTGCATCTGCCATTCACTTCGCAGACCCCGTAATCAACACGGATCCAATTGAGAGAGGGAAGCGCGAGCTCATCAGACTCCTCCTGCCATTGCAAGATCTCCTCTCTGGCAAGTTCTACAAAGAAACCCCATGGAGAAGGGACGTGTCAATGGAGAGTGTTCTGGGCAAAGCCTGCGAGTCTTTTGCTCTTGCCTCAATGTTGGAGTACCGCAAAATAATCCCTAAATTCCCTTCGAAGAGTCCCAGGACTCAGGATGCAATCTCGAGAACAGTGTTGGTGGTTTTCCTATTCACTCTCCACTTCCAGTCTTGTCGGGACTTGTGGACGTCGATAGATCAGAAAGCGCGACATTTTCTCAGCTCGCACCTCCGATACGATGACCTATGTCAAATGGAAGAGTTCGCCACTCCTCACGTAGAGAAGGTGACGTTTCATCTCCATCCCGATTCAAATACAGTTCTCCCGCCCGAGGACGCGGATACAGCATGGGCTCCCGAGTGTAACATACCAATTCTGTTACCAAATCGAAAAACCAGCTCCTCTGCAACAGCGACACGGCCCCCGTCGTCACCGTGGTCCCTTCGACCACCGCGGACCGAACACCCCAACATGGCAAATCAGGAGAGAACACCCCCTTCCCAGCCGCATCGTAACGCCAACTGGACGGCCGAGCCAATCCCGGCCGCGCCAGCACATGTCCTCAACTCCACAGCACCTCTACAAAAGGGAACAACGAGCCGACGGCTTCCCCATGACAGCTTAGGTTCCGAGAGTGTTCCAGCTTCATCAAGTGACGGAAAAATAAACTTTAGGAAACCCAAAACCAAAGCAGAACTCCTCGGTTTTAAGCGGAGATCAACAAGTCACAGGAACACGGATAAGAAGGCGGTTACTCCAGCCTCACCAAGGCTCATGAATCCGGATCTGAAGGTAGTCAAACGAACACCGCCTTCTTCCAATACTCAGGGTAGTACATCCGTCAGTGAGCACGAGAATTTAATAAAGAGGATTGCTGCCGAGAGGGAAGCGCGTAGTGTTCTAGGTGACGAAGAAGACGAGATCCCCGAAGATCTCTAGAGAGCATTTGTCTTATTCTTAAATTGGAGCGGGTATTCTTTTAATTTTGTGTTTTGCCCTCTTTACTCAGTTGTGCTTATACTAGAACTCCTATACAACTTCAAAGCTATGATCTATCGTCTTCGCTCGCCATGATAGGCGGCCCATGCTGCGTTTACAACAGCGGACATAGGTCGGACTCTAGTGGAGATTATATAAACTATAATAATCAGCACGTTTAGCTGGAGCAATACCCCCATTTAGGTGGTAGGATGAGTACAACCCAAATTGTCGCTTCCGCCATCAATGGCTGGCCCCCTACAGCAGCCTTCATCTCCAGAGACTGTCACCCACAGGGAGACCTGCCAGGAAACCCCCGAACTGCTCAGCCAGTCGAATGGTCCCGGGACCAGTGTTATAGGGTGTCTAACACGGCAGCAGATGGCAGCGGAAATCGCGAATGCTGAGGAAGATCTCGTCGCCGCGGCGGGGCGGCATTTCTCGTCGAACCTCGGTGGCTCGGTCTTGGGGTTTCAGTTCCCACCTGACTCGCCCCTCCTATGGGTGAAATACTCGGTAGACGGTGACAATATGAGAGCCCAAGCTAGGACTCAGGCGTTCGTTTTCCACCAGCTAACCCGGGAGGGCTTAGGCCGGGACAAAAGGGTTCGAGTTCCGGAAATCCACCACGTCTTCGAAAGGGAAATAGCCGAAGACGGCGACTCTTATCGCTATGTGTTCATAGTTATGGAGTACATTCCCGGCGTCTCCGTCAGGGACGCTCTCTATGAGCACGGGGAACACCATTCCAGGCTATATAGGGTCGCCGATGCTCTGGCAGCTCTTGTTGACCTGCTCCCTCCACCGGACGCTCGGCCGGGTCCGGTTGGGGGAGGACTAATACGGAATTCCACCTTTGCTAAAGAGTACGAAGAGCATGAATCCGACGCACCGCGAGAATTTCTAGACCTTAAAGAGCTCGGGGACTACGTCAATAATGCAAACGTCGTCGTACGTTCTGCCCGTGCCCGAGAATAGTGTAGTGCTAACCACCCACCCTACGCAGGTAAATTCCGGCCTAGTTGCGGATTTCATGTCCGAGGGCCTCTCTCTATGCTACTGCGACTTAAACCTTCAGAACTTCCTCATCTTACCTGGCAGCGCGCATGCGGACGACATCTACGTCATCGACTTTGAGCATACCAGCTGGCCGCCACGCTGCTTCCTCTCCTTTGAGCTCCAGAAGCAGGCTTTGTTCGACTTGGATGAGCACGTATGGGATGTGTCGCGACACTTGGCGCCAAGTCATAATAATGTCGTGGCCGTTGGGGGCCTTAACCTAGCTCGGTCTAAAGGTCGAGAGATTGAAAAATTGCCTTGTCGAGGAATCGGGCATCGAGATGTGGGTGAGAGAGAAACGGCACTGAAAGCCAACTCGGAAGAGGAGAGGCGAATGACTCTTTTTGCGGATCCGGGAGTTGGTCTTTGGGCACGAAAGTCGACAATACAGGGGGGACGTACCATTTGTTTTGACTCTGGACCGGAGTGGCCGTTTCGAGGTTGATTTGCTTTCTTTCTTTTGCCGAAGCGTCTAGATAATGGAGCTAAAGCCATTTACATCGCGCTCCAGCTCTAGTCATCTAGTATGAAGAACCAAGTTTCAAGTTCTACAGAGCGACAAAACAGCCTAGTAGAAGTGGAAATAGCGCTGGAGCTTACCAAGGTGAAGATGGATATCCAAGCAAACCCTATTGGCAGCATTGCTGCGGGTGGGTGGTCGTACGGCAATTTCGTGCCCGTGCGTTGGAATCTCCTTCGGCATCTTCACAATCCTAGATGCCCAACACACGGGTTTCGGCGGCAAGGATTTCGACGGGCTACTTTTCGAGCAGAGGCGTATCATCAAATGTTGTGAATGCTGGAATCAGAGCTGAATTCGTGGTCAAAGTTGAAGCGAAGTTAGCAATTCGAGAGAGCGAAAGATATCCTT
This sequence comes from Scedosporium boydii, assembly GCA_002221725.1. Lineage (NCBI taxonomy): Eukaryota > Fungi > Ascomycota > Sordariomycetes > Microascales > Microascaceae > Scedosporium > Scedosporium boydii. Next base: position 46,230 of record NJFT01000234.1, read on the forward strand.
GTGGTGATTCTTGGGCAAGATGAGTAGCTACAGTGCATGGATAACTAGATTTGTAGATTTGGCGCAGAATGTCACAACGCAACATCTCGCGACTCGAAAGTTCTACAGCCTTGAGAGCCGCCGAAGGTTCAGCTCTGGCTTGGCATGCATCAGCACAGCCCTCGACGATCCTTTCTTTAAATTACTTATAAGCGTGCAGCCTGGTCATAAATGTTTGACACATGGAGATTCTGATTCTGTCATCAAACTCCCAACTCAATATCTAACGTCCGTCGTTTATTGACTGCCCGAATTCAAAGTCTCAGATAAATTGTACCAGCTGTGCAGGAATGACCGCTCTCAATTACTCCAGAGTAATCTTAGTGGTCGCGGTGGCGCCCTTCAAACTTCTCTTCAGGGCGTGTAGATTCGTCTTCAACATCCTCAAGTCTCTCTTCGGTAGACTCCGCTCTCTCTTTCAGTCTTTCAAGGATCACATTCGTGCTGTCCGGAATGGTCCCGAAAATCCTAAGCCGCTCTTCAAGAGATCTCGCACATCTGCGTCTCTCTGCTGTCTCTTTCACCTGATTCCTGTCTTGGTAACTCTTGCCCTCGTTGCGCTGAATCTTCTCCGGTTCTTCATTGGTCGCGGACTCGACGGTCTTCCAGGACAGGACGGCATAAAACTAGGACTCTTACAGATAGCTGCCAAGGTGCATGAGCTCTTCATCATCGCCAGCCTGGGGATCGTCATCTTTGAGGCGGTACGGTATGAGCTAGTCTCCGGCGCCGGACTTCCTTTAGGACTCGTCGGTGTTGGTTTCTCATTCAGCTCCCCAAGGTAATATTATCCTCCATCAATATTTCCGCTTAGGAAAAATGAGAGGGCCTAACCTCAATTTTACAGCTTCTTTCTCTCATCAGATTTCTGGGCTGGCCTTTTTTCTGGTCATCCTTCTTCACTTCAAAAGACGTTCTTCATCGCCCTGGTCGCCATCTCGGGACTAATAGCGCTTTTTGCCGGTCCGGCGAGTGCTGTCTTGATGATTCCCAGAGAACTAGACTGGAAAGCCGGTGGATCATACCTGTGGCTTAACGGTGGGCTACTTCATCTTCAAGTTATCGTGATTGGCGCCACTTACATATGGTTTAGGCACCAAAGATCAGATTTGGCCGTCAAGACTTGACAAGGCTCCGCCGTGGGAATACGAAGACATTTTTCTCAACACACATTGCCTCACCATATACTGGATGAATATTCGTGATAGTTACCAGGACTGGTTAGCCAGTGCAAGATTGGCCGTCCCATCTTTCGAGGTCCGAGCATGGTCCGACCGAAGAGTGTACATCCGAACTCCGTTGGGCGAACCACATTTTGGGTACAGGCCAGAAGGGGACACATGGGTCTCCACTTCTCATGACGCTGTGGGTATAATGCACAGAGACGCTTATCTTAATTGGTCCAGTGCATTATACTATCCTGCAGAGACAGAGCCGAGGTGGAAGCATCCTAGCTACGTCAGGTTGGGTGATGCTTCCTTGAAAACCGCTACAGTTGAGGCCGAACTTCCAGCTGTTCGGGTCAAATGCTTCCCGTTATCAGACATAAGCCCCAGTGCTGCGAACTTGGGATTCCCCGTCCTGGCCGAATACAACGACGACGCTAAAGCTACACACGACGGGCCTCAGATCATCAACGTGACAGACGCCATCCAGCAGAAGCTGAGAGATAACCCTGGGGCATATGAGAGATATGACAAAGAACTTAGCTCTCAGGTACGGATAGTAGGCGTGCCGCTTCCCCCCTATCCAGGACAATCTGCGTCATTCGGAGTCGTCCTTATTAGCTTGAAGGCCATGGTACGGCATCATGGCCCTCTTTCAATGCAGCCCTGCTCAATTGACCCTCGTTGGGTCAAGGCCAAGTCTTTCATCCATGAAACAACAACAAGCGTTCAGGCGGTACCGATATACTTCGGCCGCAAGGTGCTCATCGAAAGTGAGCTTGGAGAGTTTATTAGTTCTCCTTCGTTCTCTCCGCCTGAGGATGGAACCTGGCGACGGGTTGAGATCACGACGGATTGGTGTAATCAACCGGCACCGAGAATACCGGCCGAAAATGACGATGAAGCCCCATCTTCAAACCAGACAACCATTGAAAACATCCTTAGTCCTATCATTCGCCCCGGTAGTGTGGCAGAAACTACCGAAGCTACCGTGCGAGAAGTCGAATTTGCCCTTGGTCTTATTTTTGTCGATGGGATGTCTCGATGGTTTTGCCATGCACAGCCCTTGGACGACTCGGACCTGGTCCCTTTCACAATTATGCTCAGGAACAGAGATGAGGACACAGTGATGGAGAACTGGGCCAACATAAGGTCGAAAGCAAAAGACGTGGTCAGGTCTGGAGAGCCCCGAGATAATTTCCCCCGCCAAACACCGACGGGCAGACGCCAGTGAAAATGGCCGTTTCGTTGAAGGGACACGCAATGGCTGCAGTTGGCTGGTTCGACATATTCTGCATCATCGTTCTCCTGACCCACGTTGTCATAGCCCTAGGCCATGTTCTTTTCCTACTCCGTTTCGGGAAACATTCTAGCGCTTGGGAGAGTATCCCTGAGTTAGTGGCGCTGGCTCTAAATTCGGAACCGCCTGAACGCGTTGGGGAAACGGGACTTGAAAACACATCGGTTGGCATTAAGACATTCGGCCCGCGTCAGCAGGTGGGCTGGGTTGAGGCAATCGAGGACAACATGGTCACGACAGGAGCTGGCACAAATCAAGCTAGCAGAGAAGGACAGCTTCAATTACGATTTGGAAAGTCACGTCTCAGGCTGGGCAAGCCACCTGGAATCCCAAGAGTAAAGACAGGCCGCGTTTATCGATAGGCAATCCTCAATCAGTGGGTTAGGAGAGGCATGTCGCTTTTGTCCTGCCCCGTGAGAGACAGGAAATCTGACGCTGGCATAGTTGGTAGACACAGTACTTTCAGTAGACAAACTGACATTCGGCTCTACGAATTCTCTATTCTTGTGACTGGTTAAAGTGTGTAACCGGCTGCTGTCAGGCTGCCAGCCCGCCTCTAGGGTATATTGATAAAGAGAACGAATGGCGGAAGGGGCCAACGGCAATACCGTTGTCTATTGCTTAACGAAGGAGCTGACGACCGGGCATCCAACACGTATTTAGTTTCCAACAGTTCGGGCCGGACTCTGAAATAGGCCGAAGCCTCGTAATCCCATAACTTAGACAGCAGCCCATCTGGTGGCTGCCGAGGTTGGTCCCTCTTCTCCCTGATCAAAGGTAACGGTGACGGTATCCGTCTTTATGATCCTGTCGCCTGGGTGGTATGTCACGCTCTGTCGACTGGAGGATCTATTCGCGGACTGCTTGTCAAGATCGACGATATTTTCTTCGCTGTCATCTTTCGCGTGTATCGTAAACCCGTATACGTCAACCTTTTTCTTCGGTTTATCCTGTAGCTCGATCGGATCCGGCTGCCGAGCGCTTCGTTTGCTGAAGTTCGCGTATTGTCGATTCTTGCTAGTGCCCTTTTTCGAGCTCCAGAGGCTGCCACCCTTGATCTTTTCGACCAAGGGTTGGAGAACGGGGATGCAGGCCGCGATAATGATGAGATTTCCTTCTATTCTACACCATAAGGATAATAGTTAGCTGGCCGTGGCGTGGAGAGTGGAGAGCATGAGCTAGGAGGCATAATCTACTCACGATGTCCAGTATAGGGGGTCGCACAGGTCATCTTCATGATCCATTAGTCTTTGATTATGCCTGGCAGTTGAATCTTTCCGTGTGTAATTACTTACAGCTAACGTCTTGACTAGCAAGGGTTGGAACGCCCGTAGCCTTCACAATGCCGACACATCCCGATCTAGTTTACACCTGTTCATCAGGCAACTTCCGGAATAAAAGCGCACGCGGTGTTGATACTTACACGACGCCCATGCCGAGAGCACAGCTGAGAGCAAGCTTCTTTTTTTGGGGCATCTGCAGCTGCCAAAGCACGACGGCAGGATATACTGCCAAGTAAAAGTCAAGAAACGCAGAACATGCTGGCCACAGTACGTCGGTCAATAAAACTCTTCAGTGTTGGGGGGAAGTCCAACTCACTGCTCGCCCAAAAGGCTAACCCCTTCAGCACGCTCACGTGTAAACACTTGCGGGGCATCGAGAAGGTCCAAAGAGCTCTGGGAGGTGTGCACTGCAGGAGCAGCGCCATAACCATAGCGGTAAGCGACATGCAGCATATCGCACCCATGGTCCATAGGATCCAGATGTGTAACCGGCGAGGAGCGAGTAATCGGACGAGGAGGGCAATGACGGCGAGCTTCGGGAATCCGAGGGTTTCTATCCCAGGAACGTATGCTGCCATCATCCATTTGATAGTGTTCTGCTGCTGTTCGAGGTCAAGCGTGGCGAAGTGTTTGCCATTACCCCAATAGACTGACATCGTAACCAAGACATTTGAGAGGACAGCACATATCTTTTAGAGCATAAGCACCAGCCCAGGGCTTGTCGAGTTTCGATCGAAGCAGAGAGCAGGAAGGCAGAGAGTTTGGACATACCGAAGAGAAAATGATCAAGTAATCGTCGCTAGACAGCTTATGGTGTAAAAAGGCTCTGACATACAGTCGGCCAGAGACGAATAGAAGAGCCAGACCAGTGAAGATCCAGCAGACCGCAATTATCATAGGACCTTTGTCGTCAGTCATCTTGACGGCGGTTAATATCAAGATCGAGGGGAAGAATGTCAAAGAACTTGGAGAATAAATCTGAAAAGAGAGGTGACTGTTTAGTCGATGATATACCCCCGAGATGCCCCCCTCGCATTCTGACCCAGCAGGTACAGCTCCTGATTTTGATACGTATGTATGTCGTCTCGATATCTTCTCTTATTCCCCGATAAACTTTTCGTTCTGCTGTTTGAATCATGAACGCAGACCCCAACAAGAATTGCAAAACGCCGTAACATATTCTTCAATCCTTATTGCGAACTGTCAAGGATCTCATTTTCCAGATCGGCACTTTGAGGCCAAAGTAGGATCAGGACCCCTTCGCGTATGAAGAAAACAAGATCCCTACCCTGATCGTCTGGCCACATGTAACCCGGGCCACTCCCCACCGCCCCTGCATGAAGATATTGTGGGTCACCGAGTTTTCCCCTATTCCCCGATGTACGGAACACGCGTAACCAAAGTCGTTGACGAAATAAGAATCATCCGAGGTCAAAAATCTTCAACGCTGTTGCATGGCCCCATCGCGCATCCGGAAATACGCATACTCCGTACTCTGTATATAATTACAAGCCGACGGGGAGCCACATCCGCCTCACACTCGGACGGCTCCATCCCAGTCATAATGGTGCGTGGTACGAAGATTTCTCGGAAGCTGTCAGGGGTACCAGACCGACAAGGTCGCTGTCATCAGCCATCATTGCCGTCATTCAGTTCTTTTTAACATACCTGTGTAAAATCTTGCGTAATACTCATTTTATGATAAACTATGACACTTTTTCTTTTCAATGTGTCAAGCATGATCGGTTGGCAGAACAACTAACCACCAGTTCCCAGTGGCTGGCATTTCAACATAGCCAGAATAACAGTGACTGGAACAGGATGATGACCTGGCGCTGTAACAACTTGTCCATCCAAGTACTGGCCTTCCTTTCCCCGTGGTGGTTATAACATGCGAGGATCAACGGAGTACATAGTTGCTCGCCTAACCTTGCCCCGGCATCGTACTGTCAGAACGATGGCCAGGATGCAGCATATTATATCATACCGAGGTACGAAGTATCATGGTGAGAAACCGATATCTTTCCTAAATAGGTTCAGAAAGGAAAAACTTGCCGGTTTGATACATTTCTCGTCGTGTACTTCGTATTTGAAAGATTGACGAGACTGCATGCAAAAATACAGATCATTTTCTACTAGGATTAGAGTCACTTCTCTGAATCTTCGGCGGGTCCTTCAACATGGGCAGTGCTGGGATAAGGTCTGGTGACTGACTGATCGGCGATGGGTCTGGCCTGAAGGAGTAATCTTCACCATTTCGACAGGGGTGGAAATCTTTGCCCTGCGACCAAGTAATCTACGGAGTACTCTGTACGTTCTACGTCGGCATATTCAAAAAAACCGTCTCAGCGAGTCGTACTCATTCTCCGTCCATTACCTCGGGACTAGGGTTGCGCTTGGGTATAATGGAGACTGCTGCTGCTCCACTTCGAAATATCCCCTGAGTTGAAACCCCCACACGCTCTTTACGAAGTATTTAACTAGGGCTCTGCCCGTTCCTAGTCCCAACGGTCACGGCGGCGGGCCTTTCCCCTCGGGCCTCAGTGCGGCGGCCTGTGTCTTGGGCGATCACTGATGTTTCTAGAGCCCCTTTTGAAAACTGGCCAGGGGTTTGCAACGTGGAATTGTTTTGACGGGGACTGAAGACGGGAAATAGTTTGGACTGGATGTTGAAAGCCATTCCAACATAAGAGGCATCAGGCTTCCGAGCCAAATTGTCGCTACTCTAAGTCAATTCAAAGGCAGCCACTTCTCTCTCAATAAATATCATACTATAATATATTACACTGTTACGCACGCAGACTCTCGTGTGAATATTCTGGCACGATACAACCAATATGTCCCAAGAAATCGATCTCTCCGTCGCCATTCGAGCAAGTAATCCGGATGCCGTGCCGGGCTTGATCGAAGATATCAATGCTCTACACCACGGCATGAAGGATGGTGACGAGGAAACTCGCCATCAGCTCGTCGTCAAAACACGGAGCCTGCTACAGTCTCTCCTCACGCCCCGCGAGCAGATGTTGCAGCACACCTGGGCTGATGTATGTCGCCAACTTCGAGATCCTGATCATCCATCCTAGGCCTCACTTGCTAACTTGAACCCTATATTCTTTAGCCCGGACTCAATGCTGCCTTGATTACCGGTGTCGATGTTGGGCTTTGGAAGCTCATGGTCAAGAACGGCGTTGACACCCCTCAGAAGGTTAACGATCTCGCCGGGGCCCTCGGCATGGACGCTCTGCTTCTCGGTCAGTGATTTGACGCAATATATCTCGCAGCCTATACAGAAGGAACCCAAGCTCACGGCCCACTTTACATAGGTCGCCTGATGCGCCATGTTTGTGCCATGGGCCATCTTGAAGAGGTGGGACAGGATGAGTATAAACTCACCAACTTTACCAAATCCCTAAGCCTCGAAGTCATCGGCGACGGATATGTTGCTTTGTGAGTTAGATCAAAGGTCGCAAGTTGTTGGGTCTTACTGACAATGTGTTCTCCAGGCTTGGTGGAATTGGCCGCAGCCCGATCGAATTCTACAAGTTCCTTCGTGATACCAAGTGGCAGAATCCCACTGATGCTGCCCGCACGGCGATGCACGCGTCATACAACACTGACCTCCCAAATTGCTTCGAATACCTCCGCTCTATCGGCTTAGGCCCTCACACAAACCACCATAGTGAGTAAATGTAAACTCCCTTCGAGACGAGAATGGCGGCGTCGCTGACAAAACTTCTTTTTAGTGGGTGGCTACAGGCAGGGTCGCCTGCCCTGGATGCACCCCTCGCTTTATCCTGTCGAAAAGACGCTGTTTGATGGTGCAGATACTTCGCCTGATGCGGCACTTGTGGTTGACGTTGCAGGAGGTCTGGGGCACGACATTGATGAGTTTAAGAAATATTACCCGAACCACCCTGGGGCAAGTATTATTTGAAATTCTGTCCAGAAAATCAACCTGCCTCCATGTTACTGACTCTATTTTACACAGAAATTAATCCTACAGGATCTCCCTGTCGTCATTCAAGATGTCAAAGGTATCAGCCCCGAGATCCAGCTGATGAGCCATGATTTCTTGACGGAGCAGCCCATCAAGGGAGCAAGGGCATACTTCATGCACTCTATTCTCCACGACTGGCCCGATGACGTGTGCAAGAAGATCCTGAGCCGCCTTGCGGATGCAATGAAGCCCGGATACAGCAAGTTGCTGATCTTCGAATGCGTTATCCCTCCCACGGGTGCTTACTGGGAAGCCACTGCTGGGGATATCCTCATGATGACCCAGCTCTCGGCTCTGGAGCGCACCGAGGACAACTGGCGTCAATTGATCGAAGGAAGCGGACTGAGCCTCAAGATTGTCAAATTTTGGAAGTGCGGACAGTCTGATGTTGAGAATTTGATTGAGTGCGAATTGGCCAAGTGATCAAGGCTCACCCCGTTTCGAGGTGTAAAGCCACCTCAAGGTTTAGGCTGAGGTTCCAATTGGTCATATTGCATGAGAAGCAATGCAGTGATAGTTCTCTTAGCAATCAAAGATTAATGCCGCCTGCTTCTGTTCCATGTTACGATCGTAACACTAGCCCGTTGATAGTATCAGATGGATACAACCGGTGTAAGGGTCGTGGGTGCCTGTTATAGGGTAAGCGAGGCAGTCAAGCAGTATTCACAAGATACCAGTAAGAAGCGCATATTCAAGTGTAGGGGTGTACAATGTAGTTACACTTAAATTGGCTACTATTAATAGAGAGTCTTAGGAGACAAACTAGATATATGGTAGATCCCGTAGTTTACATAGACGCTTTCCCTCCAAGTTCTCCCAAGGACCGATATCCATCGGGCTCAGTCCTTCCCTTTGGATTATGGTGAACTGCCTGTTGGTCCCGTTCCTCCTGGTGTAGCGATCGAACCGCCCCTCGGTCCTGTCGGTCCTGTCCTGATCGGTCCGTACTGACAGTTTATCCCCTCTGCCGCGACCGACCGCCTCCAGGTAGGGGCATTTGGACTAGCTGCTGAAAAAGGGTGTCGTATAATAGCTGGTATGATAACCAACAGTTCCGATAGACTACATTTCAATGAGAAATTGACTTCAATGGAGGTCGTGAGCGACTGGTAGCCAGCAGCTGGCGGTGTCTCGGGTTCTAGAAGTAACCCGCCGGGGAAGAGACTTATCTCCGTTAGTCTGTTTTAGGTCCAATTGCGGAGAATTTCCGTTGGCCATTTCTTTCCGGACAGGAGGTGGGTTTCCCCGAGCTTTGTAAACTCATCTTAAGATTACTTCGGACTTAATGATCAATTCCCGGAACGTGTCAGGTGGCGTGCGGTGATTAGTAATAAATAATTGATTTGCGTCATAACATACCTTAGGAGGACTGGGCCAACCAGCACAAGAACCTTCCACTCTCAACTTGTTTTATAGAAATTGTTGCAGCCCGCGTTAGACAGAAACAGAAACAGACAGTCACCTTTTCCCCAGCATTGACGCGCCTGAGACATGGCTACAAGAGCTCTTATCGTTGGGGGAACTGGCGGTATCGGCTTTGCTATAGCCTGCCGTATTGCTGCCGAGTCCGCGTCATCCATCGTCACCATAAGCGGTCGCAGTAAGCCAAAAGATATCCCTCACGTCAACATCCAGTTTCGGCCCCTCGATGCGTCTTCCATGTATTCAATCAAGCAATATGCAGACGCATACAGGTCTTCACAGGAGCACAAGCTTGACCTCCTTGTCCTTACCCAGGGCATACTTTCAACAGCAGGGAGGACAGAGACGCCGGAGGGAATCGATCGCAAGATGGCGCTTCACTATTACGGGAGACAGCTGTTGATTCGCGAACTTACTCCCGTTTTGAAGCCCGACGCGAAGGTGCTCGTCGTGCTTGACGGAACGCGCGGCAGCCCAACCAAGCTCAATTGGGAAGACCTGGACCTCAAATCTCACTATGGCATTGCCAACGTGGCCGACCACTGCATCTCAATGACTGATGCTATGATCCAGGCATATGCCGCGCAACAAGGCGGGGAAACTGCCACTAGGCGACACTTCGTGCACGCTTACCCTGGCATCGTTCAAACCAACATCACCGAATCCCTCCCGTGGTATATGCGTGCCGGCTCGCGAGCTCTCATCCGCCTGTTTGGTGTGTCACCCGATAAGTGTGCCGAGAATCTGCTCAAGGGAACATACGAGTGTGCAGCGGCGGGGGAGAAGGAGGATAGGTTCTGGAGTTGTATTGATAATAACGGTCATATAGTGACTGATAAACCAGTTTGGAGTGAGGAGCAGATAAAGCAGGTTGAAAAACATACTTGGAAGGTTATCGACGATGCTGTCAAGACAGCTCACATATAAAACCCTGAATAATGCTTTTTTTTTTTTTTTTTTTTTAAAGGAAAGCACAAGTTTGTCGAGCTTTAGCACTTTATTACTTATTTACAACAAAGCTACATATAATCAATATTCCCTCCCTCTATATATAGAAGACACCAGGCTCTAATATAATAGAGTAATATTAAGATGACCCTAGAAGTATAAAAGTAACTAGCTGCTATAAACAGCTAAAGGACCTAGTGGCGTGGCTAGAGTCGAGCGGCTAGAACCGGGCTTGAACAGCTGTAAGAACCTCTGTGTAAGCTTAAGGATTATAAAGATTGATCGAGCATATCACCAGCGCGCTCCGGTATAACTCTGCTACTTCCGCCAAGAGGCAGACGCATATGGGAACTTTGTTATTTCCATTGATCAACAGGTCCGACACCTGTCCATTCCTGTATGGGAGCCTTGCAGCAGCTTCTTGCAGGAATTTCCTAAACTACTGGCCAAACCATTTCCTTTTCTTTTATGCGCTGAGAGGGCAGGCTGCACTGCTCCCGTTTCACTATTACACTACCTTAAGCAATAAGTAATTATAAGTAGCTTTCGTGTGAAGCACGAAGTAGGAGTGAACATTCGGCCACACCGACTGTATCCAGGTATTCTACAGGCCCCCGACACACGTAGGATTGAGCGCCACCAACATTAGGTAGTGATATGTTGGCAAGAGCCCGTGCATGCATGCATATTTATAAACTGATCCTAACCGTTTGTCTATTTTGGCCCGCAGGGTCAAAATCCGTCAAGATGTTGGTGGATTGAGCCGCTGATCTCTTGTTTCAGGATCTGGTCGGGTGTAACGTGAGGCCCTTCCTGCCTTAACCGACGAATATCATTGGCTAGACAACTGTAATCCAATGGATTGTTGATATTGAGGGACCGCCAGAATGCTCTCTATATTTACCGGTCCGGCGACTGACTGTGTTTTCCGGCTTCGTGGAAAACACCCACTTCACTCGAGGCTCCATCACCCTCATTCTCTCCGCTCAATCTTCGCCGCAACAGCTTCTCCCCCGTACTCTCTTCAGACCGCCCCCTCTCCCTTCCCACCTTCCCCAAACAATTAAGAATGTGTCGCAGCAGGGGTACCGGCCTCTTTAGCTTTTTGATGCTCCTTGCAGTTTTCAACGTCCTAGGAAGCTCTGCTACCTCTAAGATTGACCGCAGACAACGCGAAGGCTTCGAGGATGTGGCCTTCTTCTATAGAAATATTCAACATGCCCGTGAACGCCTCGTCACAGGCACCGATATCGATACATGGAAATCGGCCCTGGCCTCTCCCAACATGACGGATACGGATAGATTCCAAGGTTTCGACATCACCAAACCCTATTCAGAGCGATCGCCCATTGACGGTTTCACCACACTTTTGCGCATCACCGCCGATTATCCCTTGCCATTTGGGTCGACTGAGCGAAGCGACGATACCTTCACAACTGTAACTTCTGTCAGCATGACGGTGCCTGATGAGATCGCTGCCGACAACGGGACAGGCCTTCCAGAAAACGTCGACCCATCCTGGAACATTTGCAATGGATACTTTTACCTCACCGCAAAGCTTAATGAGTCGAATACCAACTGCGGTGGTGTTCTATCTAACGATTGCATTCGCGACATCGAAAGCTCGCTTAGCAAAGCCTTCCAAACCAACAACTCATGCCAATTCCCCGACAATCTGCCCTCTAGCTGCCGATTTGGAGAGTTAGTGCAGTTCTTTGGTTGGTGTCCCCGTCCCCATCTAAACTCGGCTGAGTCGTCAGGCAGATAAGCTAACACTGACATAGATTCAAGTCTACCGGAGCAGACCCTAGACAGGGCTTTCGGCAACGGCGCCCCCTTCATTGGATTCAGCGTCGGCACCGACTTTAATAAGAAAGGAGACACGGACGCTTACGCTAGCTCGGGCTTGAGGACAGTCCTAATCGCGACGGTCTGGGGTTATAATGCAAACGACTCGAGCATCGCATCCCAACTACCTGATCCTCCGCCTATTAGCCTCAGCTGTGTAAGTGGACAAAGGGGTGTTGCTGCAGGAAGTAGGGTCCCGGAGGAGAGTAGAACATCACCTTTGTATAAAGGGTCATGGAATCTTCTTTTATGTCTAGGACTAGTACTTTTCGCTTTATCGTAATGCCAATTACCGAGGTTATTTATTATAACCGATATCTATTTGGAGTACTGTCGTAGTTAAAAGTCACGTCGTTAATGATAGTAATAGTATAATCGAGCCGGGTAACACATCACGGACTTTTATCCCCGGCAACGAAACGATCTCTACGAGGCACCCAGCAAAGCATGGGTCCGAAGGAATGTGGTTTTTCCGGAAGGGCCATCCCTTAATACAGTGTAGATGCTTATATGGGTGGCTCGGTATCCGGTCGCATCAATGATGTGAGGTGAGCCACCTGCATGGCTTACATGGTTAAGGCGGCAAATCATCAAGGAATTGATTTCCCTGCTCGAAGCAAGACACTTTATAAAACTGGACAAAAATGCTCGTGGAGATGTCATTACTCAGTAGCATATCAGCTCGGGACCATGCCGTCACTATTGAGGCATTATCGCGATATACCTCTCGCTTCAACAAGAGAATGGCTTGGCGTCGTATTCGCTGAACACGCATAAGGAAGTGCTCTTAAGGCTACTTTGTTTCAAGATGGAGCATCCCATAGCCAAACATTCGCGCCACTGGATTCCTAAGATTGTGTCTAGGGCCATCATTATGGGCCATGTCCTAACCTAGGAGGAGTGATGCAGGCCTCGAGCCTGCGTTGTAGGGTTTGGCAAAATTATATTCGCCCCGGCCTCGACAAAACCCACTCTGCGGATGGACAATTGCAAGTCCATGTGTCCATGGGTACTCGGGATATCTTTGACAATGTCAACCAGCTTAGAATATACTCAAGCGCCAGTCTCGTCCTCGTACCTATACACAATCAAACCGAAACTTGTCGGTTCCACCTAGAAGGATCTGGCTTTCTGTGTGGCAAAGACAGCGCGCTTGCGACTCACCATGCTCAGTGATCAGTCGCAGCTGCATTCGCATCCATTCTCGTTGAGCATCTGGTATTGGGGGTGCGCTGCTCGCAATATAGAGTGGCCAGAGAAGGGAAAATCTGCCAGCGCGTCTCGCACCGTCATCCTTGTCTTTCGGGCACCGAATGTCCTCCAGTTCCCTCCGGCAGTTCGTGGCAGGGAGTTTCATTTTTGACAGGTCACGTCCTAAAAGAAAGGGGACGCTTGCGCATATATCGTCCACCAGTTCCATACTGCTTCTCTCAATACGGGCCCTATTCGATTCGGTTTGACGAGATTCTGTTGAGACGGACAGCCAAGGGATCGCGCGGAGGAGTAATGACTGAACGATGAGGCGGGCCACGCGATAAAAGTTCCAAACCCGAGCGGTATAAAAGTCTGAGTATCTGTGAACCTGGCGTAGAGTGAATTCTGATCTTGCCAGGATATTGACATCCAAGGCGGCAGAGTAAGACCAGGTGATGGGGGTATTGGATGCCCAATCTGAAAGCTCGCAATCCAGCGACTGAGCATAATCTATCAATTTCTCGATGTTGTCTTTCCTAGCATTTTGAGGTTGAGCAAGATAGCTGTGGGCCAAGTGCTGAAGGTCGGGTATTTTAGCCGCCGTTGTGATGAGCTGGTCTTCCGGGCTCTTGTGGAAAGATGCCGACTCGTCCGGTACAGTGAAGATTCTGTCAACAGGGTGAGATATTTGCATATGACTTAAGACCTATCGAAAACGGAATTATTAGAAGTGTGGATACTAGGGATGAAGTAGAGTAGCCTTACAACGTTTTTCCGGACAAAGCGAAACAAGTTGTATGACAGGGGCAAGTGCAACATGCTCTTGCCACGAAGTTTTACAAGAGCGGCAGCTCCGTCAACGTGGGATCCCCATGCTGGTGGTGCCTGTGAGCCCCACATAATAGTCTCCAATGGTGGTCAGCTCAGGCATCATCATCATACATATAAGAGCTCTAGTAAAGAGTAGGAACCAACCTCGTAGCCACAGAGGAGAAGAATAGCATACAATGTCTGGTCGTTCCCCGCTTCTGGTAGATCTTGAAGAGCGTTTCTTACCGCTCTAGTGGCTTGAATATATCGTTTTCTGGACAGTTGAGTCGCCTCCTGCACCAGCTTAGGTGAGGCAGCATATGAGATTGCTTCCGTCGCCAAGCGCAAGGCAGAACCAAGGCCGCTCTTGGTATAGAGACTTGGTAGTTGGGTATGAAGGCGATGCGCAGGATCTTGGTCCGACAGATTTTCCATTGTGGTATGATAAAAGTGGCATACTACAAGATCATCCGCTGCTGGGGACAGTGGATATGTCCAGGTCATGCAATCGCCGTGCATCCATACTGGGACCCGCGCTGCTACGTGACTGGTGGGTAATGCTGTATTACTTGCCGATCTTGGACATGAGCCGTGGGAGCGCGATTGCCATTGTTGGAATTTCTCCCGTGTTCTGGTGGTCTCGTCACGGAATGCGAGATTCGATTGATTTCGGTAGCCAGAACACGCCCTCTTCATCTTCAAGCAACGTGAACATTGGGGGAGTTTTTCATCACACTTTCCTTCCTTAGCAGACTTTCTTTTCAGCTATAAAGCTCGAGCTCTTTGGTATTACCTTCGTATGCAGTTTCCTAGATGATTCCCAGTATGGGCAAATATCCACGAGTCCCTGGTCAGATTGGAAAGCTTACCTGCAGTTCTCGCATCCCCGACTTGGTTTCCCGCAGTACACCATTGTGAGATATGTAGAGTAAGGCCAGGGCCGACGACGTGGACGCTGAGGGTGGTGATTGTATAGGCACGGCTGCAGAAGCACGAGTACATTACATGCTGTCGCCCGAGTACGGAGTGGAAGAAGAAGGTCGCGTTGTTTTGGTGGGTTTTCCGTCGCGGTAACCTGCGAATCTGGCGAGGAGATGGAGGGAAGGGGCCACGACCTAGCATGCGTTATCAGGGCTAACTACGCTCCAAGATCTAATTGTTTGGTCTGTGCAAACTGGCTCAAAGCAAAAGGTTTGTGCCCGAGGTTTCTCCTCCCGGCCCCACCAAGTCTGCATTGACTAAATACGTGGGATGCACTGGTCCGTACCTTGGTACACCTCTTTCGGGATTAGACAGGTACGGCATATTCAGATTTATTCCATTTTAGGTAATTGTAACACAACTTCCTCTAACTAACAATGCGGTCCCCTCTAAGAAGAAGTACCTCATTCAGCCGCCAAACCATCGAGTGTAAAAGATAGAAGAGCTGCTCGGCCACAGCACGAAGCTAACTCCCGCTGCCCAACCGTTTGGATATCGTAGTGCATTTCAATCCAATCCTTTATCCAGAACCATACATTTTCGATTGGGTTCGAATCTAGGCACTTTGTGGGCCATGGCATCAGGGGAATGCCCATGGCTCGCGAGCTCGGTGTGATGGCGCGTCGTCCTCCCAGAAGTGGACTAACCCAATACGGCATGCTTCGAGACAGCCAGTCATAAGTCGCCGTTGACCGGCTCACAGACCAGACAATATCAAAAACGGCCACTCATTATCTAGCCAGTTTCAATAGCCTGCTGTTACTATGACTTACACCCCAGCGATTGGAAATACTGATCAGGGGACGCTTTCGTCGTGTGGTCGAATTGATTTGGACTTTGGGGAAGCTCTTGGCT
>NJFT01000235.1:0-61787 GCA_002221725.1 Scedosporium boydii
AAAAAAAAAAAAAAAAAAAAAAAAAAAAAAAAAAAAAAAAAAAAAAAAAATCTCGGTCTGTATCCGGGGGATTGGGTAGGACTCCACCTACCCGCCATTTCAACTTTTTGATATCCGGAGTAGACCACGGAATAGTCATGCATATATAATAGAATGAACTAAATTACACGCATATGATACGCTGTCGCTTCAAAGACAAAAACACTGTCACTGTCACTTGTCCGATTTCCTATTTTCCATCCAAGCCTTTACCACAACCTCCAAAAGAACTTAGAACATTATGGCGACACCGGCATCAAACGGCGCGGTCGCGGAGGCTGCTCTACACCTTGAACTTGTTCACCATGATCCAGAGTCGGCCTTCGCTTTTATTCGCGACTCCCCCGGTGCTGTGCGGGTTGAGACACAGATCTCCGAGTTCGCATCCAAGCATTTCAATTCTCCCTGCATCCATGCGAGGGTTGGGAACATTGTATTCCAGATCATCAAGCCCTCGCCGATGATGAAGACCTGGCACGAGGACCTCGAGAAATACGGCCCAGGTGTGCACAATATCACCTTCTATGTTCAAAACACTGAGGAAGTCAAGAAGAAGATGGCCGAGAGAGGCGCCAGTGAAGTCTTTGACGCAACAATTCCGACCATGGGCCTCGATTTAGGAACAACCAAACCCAATCGCGTTGTGGTGATGGATGCTCAGGAGCAGACTGGCTTGCGCTTCGAGTTTTGCGAGCCCGTCCCGGGTTGGCCGGTGGGCGGTGTCTTGCCTTGAAATGGCTCGACCACCTTCTGAAATATACACTGCCAATGTCATGGTCAGCCGGGTCCACGTCTACAAGCCCATGGCATCTTTCGGACAAATCGCAGGGTTTTTATCATTGCTCCTTGCTAAACCAAGTGTGATAAAAAGTAGTTTAGCCCCCCAGTCAAGCGAAAGTATTGAATGCACGAACCAGCATATACTGCGGTCTTCATTCAATATGGCAGCCTCAAAACTCAATAAACCATTCTCACCATTCGTGACACAAGTATAATCCCTCGATTGTAGTATGCTGTAAAAAAAAATAAAAGAGCTTTCTAGCTTGTAAAATGTCAATAGAACTACATGGGGACGTTATAGGTTGCAATCTCGATGCTATTATCGTCTAGAGTTGTGGCACGTTAAGCCTTGGGGTTATGTGTGATTGTTTGGTCACCTTATGGTAAAGACGAATTCTTCTCCGTTGCCCTGCTCGCGCGTATATTGAGAGGCTTGGGAAAACAGCCTAATGGAGAAGCAAGGCACGGATCGCTACAGGAAATACAGATTAAATAGATGAAAAGAGACCATGAAACAAGAGCTTTTTGAGGGAGAATGTAGGCATTGTAGGTGGCTTGGGTCTACTGGTGGCGGGGGCTGGTGGGCAGTTCGCTCGGGTGCTGCAGTATGTTATGGTTTTGATAACTACTGTGTCCATGAAGAAGTACATAGTAGCTATAGTCATGTCATGCAAGCTAACCATGCCCTATAAAAAGAATAAGGGTTAAGAAGATTAATAAGGAGCCTTAAGAGAGCTCTGCATAACTTCGAATGCTATTTAATTTCATTGAGAAAAAAAGGTGAGAGTGTTTGAGGGAGGAAAGTAAAGAAATCTGAGAACCATATTAGAGTAGAACATTAGAAGAAACATTGCTTTATATTCATCGTAGAATAACTCTAGCATAATCTCAGCCTATAGGTGTTAAATTGACCAGCAAAGTTTTGCCCAGTGGCGTTATCAATCCTAGGTCAAGGGCAATTGATATGTAAAGCAATAGCTTGCGTTGGTAAGCTAAGGACTGGACTTCCCTACAAGCCTCTAAAGCCACCACATATTTTTCTCGGAAATTCGTAAAATGCAAGATGTCATCAATGATACTAATTAAATCAAAGACGAGAAGTGCATAGACTAAAATCCATCCCCAGATTCAAAGCTAAGTTCTAGTATCATCAAGGCTGAGTAAGGGCTGGTGGAAGCTGAGCGCAGCTGATAGGGGGTAAGCAACGCAAAGATGTGTGGTCGCTATTAGCTGGAAACCCTAGAACATCTCGCTGTCCGCTGCCCTAAATTATAGAGTAATAAATGGAGAACCTTTGAGGCATTGTGGGCTAAACACCATATATCCATCGCTTTGCTGAGGCCTCAAGGTACCTGGAGATCACAGGAGCTTGGCTGAATAGATGCTTCATCCAAGGCCACCACCAGAGTCCAGGCCAGCAGAGCAGCTCACAAGGGCTAATGAAGGCTATAAAGATCCTGCCCCAGATGCGGGGGCAGAATCACCCCCCAGACCCCTTTTCACCCAGCTAGCCTTCCAAAACAACACCAGTAACATTATTATCACCACACGGTAAACCCTTCCCAAGGGATATCATCCCCGGTCAGTGGGAAACTGAGAACTGGCTTTATATGCGTTGGCTGCGGGAGAGAGCACGCACTAGGAACGTAGTATGTTAGTTTATTACCTTAAGGTCTTTATCACATGTAAGCTCTTTCGTAGGGGACCTGCTTGCCCACGTATCGGGGCGTATAGCGTAAGATGAACAGTAATGATATATACACATCAGCAACATCAGCCATCATTTTAAATGCAGTCACCGGTCAAAGCCTTGCTATATTTATCTAAGTGAACATTATTAAGACGATGGTTGTAGATCGAGCAGTATATCGCCGCTAAGCACATCAACCTACTCCGTTGCCAGCTCCTTATACTTATATTCATTTTAAGATACCCTCACCTGCACTAAATACATTGCGAGAATGCCTCTATGTCACAACAAGGGGGTGGGGCGTGCCATTTACGAACGCCTTCCAAGCTAAGGAAACTAAGCTGGGAGGGTGAGCTGAGCTGGAAGATCTGGGTAAGAGAGGCTCCCGAATAGGTATATAAATGAAAGAGGAGGTCGCGGTGATGTTGAGTTCTTTGACAACGTCACCTTAAGTGGATTTGAGCAGAGTCCCCACTTCCGCTCGACATTCGGCACAGCATTGAATGTAGAAACCTGTTTCAAGTCAAGGGTAGTGATGATTCTTCGATGATATGTTGTCGAATGCTGGTGAAGGTTAGATGCTTGACACATTTAGTTCTCGTAGTTCTGAATTGCCACTTCATGGGTGCTTAAAGAAACCGCTCGTACCGACTGCTAATCTTGATGAATGGAAATGGCTCGAATCTACAGGAACTATTCAGCGACAAGACCAACAAAGTTCAACGCTTGGTGCAAGTACCTACTTTCTAAACCAGGTAGACGTATCGCCAAGGTATCACTCGAATATACGCTGCCTACGCACTTGGCAGAACGTAGTAATGATGTGCAGCGGAAAGCGTACGTTCAATTGAGAACGTCTACTAAGGGCGTTACAGCATTGAGTCTGAGCTAAACAGACACGGGGGGAGGGGGAGGGGGCGCTCTTAAGTATTCCAATGTCCCGCAGCCCGATCCACTCCTGCGTTCCTACCTCCAGGCCGAAGGACGTCACCGCATGCAGCCATTCCTTTACGATTAGAACCACAACAGCAGACACTCTGATCAATCAAAAGCCAAATCATTTACATATCTACGAAAGTGAGGCGAACGACATGACCTCGGGAAATAATGAGGCGGTACGCTCTGGTATCCAATTGATTGGATACGGATGAATCTGTGTCATCCTTCCACAACCACCATCCTGCATGATGGATGTCGATTGCGTAACAACATTAGCTGCACCTAAGCAGGCAGCAGAGGTATACATACTGTGAGCAAGCGACGTAACGAGGCAGGGGCAGCGGGGTCCGCGAGCAAACAGGAGTCAGAATGACTGTCTCATCCCATCCCTTTGAGTGCGAGAGCGAGAAGGCTGCACTCAGTTAGTACAAATGTCGCAGGCCTCGCACCTCTTGTCAGACCCGCACCCTGTTACGCTCTTAACACGACTTCAAGGGATACCAGATGGATACGGCTGGTGTTAGGCTCGTAGGTGCCTATTATAAAGTAAGTGAGGCAGTCGAGCAGTATTCACTAGATATAGGTGGGTAGTGGGTATGCAAGTGTAAGGGGTAGTTGCACTTGAATTGACTACTAAAGAGCCTAGAGGAACTACTAGTGTCGAGGCGGAGTCTGCAGCTTTATGTAGACATCAATTGATGATTCCCTCTAGCTCTTCTAGGTGATGGAAGCGCTCGACAGTCGTCCTCATCAGATTACAGTTGACTGCGACTTGGCTTCCTTCCCGTTTTCTGCTGGACGCTACTTCCTTTCGGGCCTGCATAAAGGTCGGCTCGCAACACACTCCACCAGGCTTTTTTTTTTTTTTTTTTTTTTTTTTTTAATAGGAGAATGGACAGCAAGTAATAGCATGTCCGTCCTTCTGCGCTTGCATGCGGGGTGCGCCGGAGCAACTCTATGTAACATCGCAAACTTCAATGCACCACTTTTGTGCCGTTCTTCGTTGTCCTTAAGCCCCCACCAGTATACTACTTTATTAAAAGTATCCTTCCCTCAGCATTGATACTTGCGCGGGAGCGCCCAGGATTTCTCTGAGTGGCCTTGGATGTGTCACTGACATGGCCCCGCCTGTCATCAAGCGTAGGCTTGCACCTTGCTAACCTTAGTTGTGACATAGAAGTAGTTTCAAGTAGCTTACCCAGGCCACCCTGGCACAGATATAGCTTCGTTCCACGGGCCACGAATGCACCGGGTTTCACGAAGCAAGGAAGATTCGCCGTGCAGCTTGGCAGGGCGTGTGTGGCGTCAACGCCCGCTTGAGTCGCTTAAAAGAGATACTTTCCTTAGTACAGGGTAAAGACGTGACGCAGCTAATTCGCAGGGAAGTACTCAGTTGTCGTTCAACTAACACGCAATGTATCGTCGCATTTCTTTCATTGATTCAATTGAAGCTGGGGCATTCGCCACTGTCTAAAAATCCTGCCCATCAAATCCTGCGGAGCGTAAACGAGCTGCCAGAAATGTCGCCTTCGCAAGCGAGAATTTTAAAATGAAAGCAATCTGTTGATATATTCTTCCCTCTTCCTCCGAGATAGCGGCCGAAATCACACGATATTTGTGACGAAGTGACCTGATGAAACGTGGATGGAGTGAGGACTGTGAACCCAGAAGGCCATGTCGTTATCCCGAACGTAAATGACACCATCTGGCTGTCTACCTATCGTCACTTATCAGATCGCATTTCAGCCCCAATTACTCCCCCAACTTGACGAGACTACGAGAGTGAGGCTGCTAAATGCCTCTGCCCAATTAAGAGATATGGCACTCGAAAAGTTCAAGGCAATCGTTATCGGGGGCGGGCCCGCAGGGCTAACGGCCGCCCACGTCCTCTACAAGGCAGGAATCGACTTTGTGGTCCTCGAAGCGAGAGACAAAGTGGTTATCGACCGCGGCGCGGCTATGGTTCTTGGTCCGCAGAATCTCAGGGTCATACGTCAGCTGGGGCTTTACGATAAGCTGCTCGAGATTGGTGCCGAGTTGCTCTCCGTCAAGGGGTTCCTCCAAAACGGGCGTGTGTTCAAGGATGTGCCGGAATTGGAAGCTTTCAAAGAAAAGTGAGCATGTTCTGGTCGTCTCTCTACTCTGTGAACTGGGTGCCCGAAAAAAAATTGTCATCTTTGCTAACCAAATTCGCTGGAAGCCATGGTATTGGTTTGGTCGCATTCCATCGTGCACAGCTTGTTCAGTTTTTCCACGACAATCTCCCCGACGAGGCCAAGGCGCGCTACCTGACAAATAAGAAAGTCACCAGCATCGAATCGGGCGAGCAAGGAGTCAAGGTAACAGCAGCCGACGGGTCTGTCTACGAAGGCTCCATCGTCATCGGAGCGGACGGCGTGCACAGCGTGACCCGCAAGATAGTGCGGGATCTGGCCCTCGCAGAAGACCCCAAGAGGGAGTAGGACCCGGAGAACCCGTTCCCCGCCGAGTATAGGTGCCTTTGGTTCAGCTTTCCGCCCCCGACCGAGCCGGGTCAGGCCTTCGAGACGCCGGGCAAGGATCTGTCCACCATGTATCTAACCGGTCGAGACCGCGGCTGGATCATGCTCTACGATAGGTTCCCGAAGCCGACGACTGAGAGACACGTCTACGACGACAAGGACGTGGAGGATTTTGTGGCGAAAGTGGCCGAGTACCCTGTCACGGAAACCCTCAAGGTCAAGGATCTATTCGAGAAGCGGCAGACAGCGGGCTTGTCTGATCTGGGAGAAGGCATCGCGAAGCATTGGAGTTGGGGCCGAATCGTCTTCGTCGGGGATGCCATCCACAAGTTTACGCCGAATGCAGGTTTAGGGCTGAGCAATGCTATACAGGACATCGTGGCACTCACTAACGGCTTGCATACCGTGATAAAAGCAGCGCCTGACGGACAGCCCGATAATGAGACTCTCTCGGAGGTATTCAGGACGTACCGAGAGCAAAGACTGGAGGGATTACAGCAAGACTACGACCGATCGGCGCTCGTTACGAGACTCCAGGCTTGGAGGAGTCGTCTACATTACTTCCTTTCCCGTTTCGTTTTCTCGTGGCCTTTTATCTCTAGATTTGTCGTCAATCGTGTTGTATCGCCTGTTGTTAGGAAGGGCCTGGTGCTTAGTTATGTGCCTGGCATAGATTTGCCAAAGGGCAGGATAAGCTGGGAGCACCAGATTCCGACTGCCAAGGTTGTGTAAGGAGTGCCTGGTTATAAGCCCTCAATGGCAGCGAGGGACCCTACATGGTTCTGGGCCAGAAGGTTAGTGGTTGAGAGGATGTCTGGACATGAGAATGAATGTATCCTAACATATTCCTGATGGAGGATACCTACATTACTATTTTCTCTAAGTATACAATTTCGGGCCCCATCTTTTACGTCTAGATAATGAAGGCTAGTATTACAAAGTCATCTGAGTAGACAAATCGATGAGTCGTGTTTGGCTGACTCGTTTAGCCTACTCTTGTGAAGAGGTGATTGGGTTGGGGGGAACTATCTGATTTCTATAGAACCCTATGCCAACATATTATTGAGAAGCGCGGTCCCGGAGAACAGTGAATCATGAGCGGCCTAGACTGGGTGCTAAAGCTTGTAGGCAGTCTTCCTTACTAGCCAACCACCTTGACCTCCGGCACCAGTTGGCCCGCCCAGGTTTGAACCGCAGGATAGCCAGGTAGCACTACCGACACCCCGGGCGCTCCTTGTGCTTCCCAAATTTCTTGATCCAACATCAGAAGTGATGGTGTGCGAATGAATGACAGCGTGTCAAACTAGGGTGTACACGACTCATGGCCTTCTCCACTAGATTCAGGGGCATAAATTGGCCGTCGCGTGCCCGCCCCGTGAGCATATCTTTGAGTCCAGTCCTCTGCCGTCTCCTCCAAGCTTTGAACTGACCATATTCTGTTGTCAAACTTGTCCTCCAGGCTCGTCCATCCACAATATCTCAAGATGCGAGTAATAAAGTAGGCCACTTTCCGACAAATGGGATATCTATCCACTCCGTGTTCGGATATGAGTAGCACGCCGCCGCTAGGTACGAAAAATCGAGCATGGACATAGCCGTTTGTGCATACCAATGGGTGGCAGACCCGCGTCATGAATCGTAAATTAACATGGCAAACAGAAACCAGAGTCTCATCGCTTTCGATAATTTTAGCATCGCTAATCCAGAATTGGATGCAGAACTGGCCGCCCGAATAAGCCGTATCTTCCGGGCCATCGATTATCATTTCAATGCGCATATCGGGTTCATCACTGCCATACATTTTGATACCCGAAACAAACTTCCAGGAAACTGTATCCAGCCCAGGCACCGAGTCTCGGCCTTGAAGCTCTGCCTGGGTCTGTCCACCGGTGTCCCATTCGGGTTGGGCAGTGCTCTGGCTACCAGACTCAAGTCTGAGTCTAGCCGATAGAGAGGAGAAGTTGGTGTTCCCGGGAGCGCTTCTACACAAGTCGGTGGGAACGGAGACTTCACTCAGCTGCGACCTCGCCGAGTAAAAGGCAGTGGAGACGCTAGGCATCAAGCTTTGAAGACGAGCTCCAATGGATACCGAAAGAGGAGACGATTCGGTTCAAGCTTCCTGGATCTCCTGTAGATCCTGGATGTCGTCGATGTCAGCAATGGTTTCGTTCGCAATTTGCCTCTCGCGTTCAGAGTCGACAAAACCCGAGCTTAGACTGCGCAACCCCGTGACAAGCTCCGTCAGGTCTCGCACTAGCCTGTCTAGCTTATCTTCGTCTCGAATGGCCCATTTCGCTTTTGTCCATAGGGATGAGCTTTGTTGGCGTTGCTTGATCTCGGCCCGTGCTTGCAGGACCGCTGCCTCCAGTAGTGTGCTACAATGACTGCCACTCCTCTCCCCCCGTCTCGGGTGGATCCTTTCTAAAGTGGCGACGGAAAACCCGCCGAAATTCTTCATATCTAGGCCGAAAAACGCTTGCTGAAATTCCCGAGGAAAGCAACCGGTTTGGAATGGCTTGCGGCCGTCGCACGTCGTCATCGAGCAATCTCACCCCATACTTGAGGGCTAATCGATCCGTCTCCGAAAGAATAAGATAGATTTCCGTCAAGACCTGAAGTACAATGGCTCTCGTGTCGGGCTCATCTAGCTTCTCATGGTATCCCTTCTCCGTACCAAAACCCACACTCTTTCCCCAGTTCACGAAGAGAGTTCGTTGGAGATCGAGCTTCGTGCGGAGACGGGTGAAGGACTGGGCGTAACCCTGGCCGGCGTCGACGAAGGCCCAGACATCAAGTGTTGCGCTGAAAAGTCCGGAAAGCCCGAGAATACCAAGCGCAAGCTCGGCCATGGTCAATCTTTAGCGTCAGAAGCGCATTTCTTCTGAAAATGCAATCTACAGGCTCATGAAAGAAGGCGAGGAGGCTACAAGAGTGGGGAAACAACCCAGTCAGCTCAGAATCTATTGAATTTTCACGCTGAACAAATCAGAGCACAGAACCACCCTTGGCTCCTTCATTTTTTAGGGTGGACCAGGGAGTTCTGAAAACAGAAGTGGAAAAACTACGACTCAAACAAAGAAGGCTGTTGTATTATTATCAATAAGTATAGTATATAGCTGAATGATTTGATTTTTATTTACATTTTTTCTTAATATTTTGTATGCAATAATATATAATAAGAAACATCAGTTGCTAGCTGTCCCTTTGCACTTGGGCCCACGACGGCCAGGTCGAACTTTAGCACTAAGAACCCGAACTTGCGGGACCCAAATAAGAGATGGAGGGATGACGGCTTAGCCGACAATGGCCCTGATCGCGTTAACGGCTGGGTATCGTATTGAAGTAAGACACTTTTGGTACGGCCGAGTTTACTTAGATGTTACTGGGCAGAGGGTGACTCTTGGGGCTCCCCGATCGGAGTATCTGACAACATGTATAGGGAGGGCAGAGTAGAAGGTGTAAAGTTGGTTCGGTTATTTTATTTTATTTTATTTTATATTGTTTTCGCCTTATCTTATTACGTTTTGTTCAGTGTGTTTGAGTGGGATTTTCCCTCTGGTTAATAACATGACTCTGCAGCGACCATTCCTCCGCTGTTTTAGTCCATATTTTAGCTGGCCCACCTTGCTAGCTCTGCAGTTAGTTTACCGCTAGGGACATATGTAGCAGTCAGTGAACCAGAGAAGATCGTAAGTGAGATCACCCAGCTCCCACTGAATATCCTGCACCTTCAACCTCGAGAACTCAGGTGAGATGGCCGCCCCTGTTGCCTAGGCTCCTTGTCGTTCCAACACGACCGCAGCAAACCTCCATCGCCATCGTTCGACCGCACCTCGTCTGGTTCGGCGATGATCATGATACCGCGAGTCCACCCATTGTATATGGAGTCCTCCGCCCCGGGCGGTCGCGCTCTCCAGTTTTGCTGCATATAGCGGTCGGCCCGGCCCATGGCGCGATGCACCGCGCGGCACGCTCCTCGTCACTCACGTCGGGTGCGAGGGTGAGTCCGTAGACGTCGATGAGCTTCATTCGAATCGGGGCCTGACCCCCGGTGGAAGGAGGCCTGGCAGGAGGATCTGGCTGCGGCGACGAAGACATTGAAGACATGGTGTGAAATTGGACACCGGAACACGAGATGCAATTTCTGTTCTTTGGGCCGGTGTCTCGTTCAAATGTGAAAGGGGGGGTTTGTCTGTTTGATGCTGTTGGTTGTTGGACCTCGCCGTCACTCGCTTGATCCGGAGTAATTAACTGAGGTGCAGGTGTCGCAGGAAAGGATCCGATCACTGGGTTATATAAATATGGATAGGTAAATATTTATGAACGGGAGATTTTGATTGTTATGCACCTCTGTTATAAGTCACCTTGCTCACACCAAGCAGCGAACTGTTTTCACAACATTCAGCGATTGTGATCCGTCGACGCCACATCTCGCCACCTAGCTCTCTCGTTCTCGTTCGGCTATCGTTGTCCACTGAGCTCATATTTATTAACGGTCTCACAGGGTCTTTTTGTTTATCCGTCATACGATCTGAGTTCAGGCACGAGACCTATAAAGAATCGACCCAAGAGGGTTTCCGCTGATACGACGGGGATTCATTATCTGAGAGAGACACGAGTCGGAGCATGGCTGAACGAACCATTTCAGATGATGTAGAGAACTCATTCAGGACCAGATCTTGTGATTTACCAGCTAGGGATAAGAAATCTTCTTGGATGGGGTTGCACGATGGTGAGGGAGAGGTTCGCGGTTGACGGTTCGGGGACAATGACTTGAAAAGAGTGCTAAGGACGTATAGTCTTAGAATATAATCCGCAGTCTGCCCCTTCCAAACCAGATTTTAGGATTGCTAAGAAAATGCAGTGTAATGCACTGAGTCCTCCTTCGAGTCCCTACAGTCCCCGCGTAGAAAATACCTATAACCCAAGGTTCAAGTATCCGGACTGTTCCCCTCTCGAGTGAGTTTCCAGCAACTCGGCGACTTCGACATGACCATATTTTCGAGCCAGATCTATAGCTTTCTTAAAACCCGTATTGCCTAATACATCCCCGACGGCTCCGGCATTGACCAAAACCTGCACCATGTCGAGTCGTCCGTACTCAGCCGCTCCTTCTATGGCAGTTCGCCCCTCCCAGAGGGCTGGAAGTTGATTTACATCAGCACCCAATTCGCTTATAAACATCATGGCAATGTTGACGTGTCCTTGGATCGCCGCCCCTTGAAGTGCAGTGATGCCCCCCCTGTTTGCGGGAGGAGCATGGACGTCAGCTCCTTGGCTTAGGAGAAACCGAATCATTTCCATGGTCGCATCTTTATTAGCTGCAGCGGCTTGCAATGCGGTCTTTCCGAAACATTCATCTGCGGGAGCATTGATGCCTCCGCCGGCGGCGATGAGCAATTTAACCGCTTCCATGTTACCGAGTTCTGCCGCCAGTTGAATTGGCGTCCTCTTCTGCCAATTGGTAGAAGGAGTGCCCCACCATTGATTGGGGCGTGCCCCTGCATCAAGTGCTTCCTTTAGCAACCCGGTGAGACCACGACTTATGATGTCGTGTAGGAGAGGACCCTCAGATGTCCCCGGGCGGTTAACGGATGCCCCTTTTTTAAGGAGGAATCGAAAGATGTCGACCGCATCATCATGGTTTCTGTAGTAGATCTCATAATCTTCCAAACTATCTGACTCAGGGCGAACTGCTGCTTCCAAGGCCGTTACGCCGCCCGTCTCTGCAGCCGGCGCGTTCACTATTGCGCCGAGACTCACCAGGAATTTGACCTTCTTCACAGACTTGCCTAGTGATGCAGCCTGCAAGGCAGTCAATCCTCGATCAGGGTGGGCTTCCTGGTTGATATTCCCCCGACCAGCGAGATACCTCAGAAGAACTAGCTCTCCTTTCCAAGCTACTGCTTGGAATGGGGTCAAGTGATCGCCGTAACTATTAATGCAGGTGCCCCGTTCAATCAAAAGCAATGCTGCTGCTTCGTTGCAAACAAGACGGACTAGGGCTCTCTCAACCGCATACGGTCCGTCTTGCCGAAGATCGAAACCAGCATCAATTAGAATGTTCGCAACGC
Source organism: Scedosporium boydii (assembly GCA_002221725.1). Taxonomy (NCBI): domain Eukaryota; kingdom Fungi; phylum Ascomycota; class Sordariomycetes; order Microascales; family Microascaceae; genus Scedosporium; species Scedosporium boydii. The sequence goes on from NJFT01000235.1 coordinate 12,024, forward strand.
CATCGTCCCATTGATAGGTGCCAAGCATCTTGTGCAGGAGTTTGAAGGCATCGGGATCAGCTCCGTCTTCAATTAGGATCTTCGCAAACAATTTCATTTCCCAAGCAGTTAAACTTTCTGGCTCGTAGTTGATCACTTCATCGAATGCTCTACTACATCCTCGTAGTGGTCTATGTCGTATCAAACTGAGAACTTCTTCTAGTTTTCTTCCTGCTATCGCCGACCGCAAGGCTAAAAGTGCAGCCTCCTCAGACACATTGTGTGTCGACAGAAAGGCCGGGAAAAAATCGTAGTCCGAAGCAGCTGACAGGATATCAAAAACAGTCGTTTCTCGCAGAGCTCCAGTGCCTTCTAGCATGCTGCTTATTTCGGGTGTGACTTTCTTGGTATAGGCGGCGATGTCGCTAGAAACCACAGCGCTAACAATGGCCCCATGATCCAAGAGGTACCTTACAAGAGGTGCATGCGAGGATTGAATAGCTTGGCCGAGAGGGGATTTTGGGCACCGACTGTCAACGGTGAAGTTGGGGTCGGCACCACCTTCGATCAATATTTTGACCATCTCTAAATTGCCGGACCGAACTGCGCTGATAAGTGGAGTGGTTGGGAACATTTGTCCGGAATAATAGTTGATGTCCATGTCCGCACCGGCACAGATGATTGTTTTCGCGTTAAGCACATCGTTGTATTCGACCACTCGAACGAGCAAACGTCCTCCTGATATTCCTGCCATCGACTCGGGTGTTAATCTGGATAGGACGAAAGAACGGAATTCGATGTCGTCTATCGCTAGTAGTTTTGCAGCGACATGGTCAAACGGTATTCCAATACTTGAAAGCTCCTTCAGGAATGTCTTCTGCCTCAGGTAAGCACCAGCTCTCACGAGTTTCCGCGCGAAAGCCCTCGTGGTGGGCGTGTTAAGCTTAAGAAAACGTGCAAGCGCGCTTTCTTGACTATTGTCGTTCACCCATTCGAGAAAGGCGTGGAGGTTGAAATCCGTGTTGTTATTGGAGGCCATGAAAGCGGCAAGCTCGAAAATTTGGACAATTTCCGGTTTCTGTGAATTGTCCAGGAATATCTGGGCGGCAGTTTTGTCGCACGACGAGGACCGAGCAGGAATCAACTCCTGTACTGTCTTGGACACGATCGTCATCACGTCACTACCATGGCTCTGGCGAAATCCCATCACCTCGCCTAGTATATTGGTGACTCGAATCCCTTCTAAACTTGGGGCATGGCCAAATATGCCGGAATCTGGGCTTTTTTGCCTCGACAAGTAACCAACAGCTTTATTTCCAGTTAATAACAGGCCGGACGTGCCGCGCTGGGTGGAAACACGCACCAGTAGTAACCGCAGATTGTAGTTGAAAGTATGGTAGATTACGCAGCAACTCAATTCTGATAATATCGGGGACTGATACTACAGTGCAGATTTGAGACCCAGCGGCGTCGAAGCTCCCGTCGAGGTCGACAGTAGAATTGCCAAACTCGCCAAACCCTTGTAGGCCTATCAACCGATTAGTATATCTCTCGGTTGCGAAATTGTAATTTTTGAGCACGCTGGCGAAACAGACCTTGCCGAACGACGGCACCTATCGCGGGGCCTTGAGAAGGAAGAGTTGATGCCGAATGTGAGCTTTGGGGGACAGTTACAGGCAGTTCTGGAGCCTCCATCCCAAGATTCGAAGGGGATGGCGAAGAGGGGATCGCCGCCGGCGTGCAGACATATATTCTGTCATCGATGCTTGATCCAATCGCTATTAACAGGAGGTAAGTCAAAGTGAGTGGGTGGGATAGAGAAGGGAGTAATCAGGGCCGTGCATACCTTCGGATGTATCGAAGTGTGAAGGGTCCTTGGACAGGACAACCCGATATCGATCCTCTTCCCTCCGAACACGCTTCGGGTCGAGTTTCTCTCCACGAAAATAAATGTCGCTTTCCTTGCCCACCAAACGCCGTTTCCTAACGGCGGGGAGAACTGTCTTCTTCCAGTCATCAGCCGACAGCTTCTTATAGCCATCGAACTGGTACTTGAATTGACGCAACCTAGATCATTCGCATGAGCATTTCATAACTAAGGTAATGGTGTATGTTCAAAGCACGTACGTAACGCGAAGTCCATGTCGTTCCTCCAGATATTTGACAGTTGCTTCAGCAGTTTGATTTTGTTTCACGTAAAGAGAGATGATTTCCTCCCGGTAAGGCTCCCAATCGACGCCATATGCACGCTTAGGGGCCATGTTGGATGGTATAGAACTTGAGAGAATGAAGAGAAAGTGAAAGTGAAATAAATTTGCGCGTGGAGTCTAGAGAGTTTGGAATTTGTGTTCTTGTGTGCTTCGGATTGTGTTTGCGGGTGATTCTGGACCTTTTAAGCTCATGTGTAGTTGAGCCGGTTTGAGGCGAACAGGATCCCTGTCAAGCAAAAGGACAATTCGACCATGCACGAAGTACTCTCACCAAAGGACAATTCCGCTGCCTCAGTACTTCGCAAAAGGACAATCAGTCTTATTGGTTGAGGGACATTGCTGAGTTTGTCCTGAGAGGATGCGTCCGATCAAAAGGGGCAGGGGTGCGACTTTCGCAATTTTTGAAAATTTGCGAAAGTCGCACTCCCCCTCCTGCCAACGTGACCCCAGCCTGGCCGGCTCTGAGAGTACTCGGTGCACGCTGTCACTTGATACGGGCTCACCTCTTTGTTCGGTACCCCTATTTTGTTGGCCTGCATACAGCAGGGCGGCTGGAATGATTGGAGCACAAAAGAACAATGCATTGATGTCGAACGCCACATGCACCCACACCGACATGCAACCCACTCGTTCAGACATCCTGGTCTTACCAACCCTTTTTGACCGCTTAGCGTTTTCTGGCAGGGCAAAACTCACGCTTACCTGGAGGGGGGAAGGCGACCCGTGGTGTCGCCTACTTTGGAGGAATGGTACTAGGAGCTCGTACCTGCGGATCGGCACCCGAGAATGACTTCGTTCAGCGACCCGGCCTTGCCTCTCGTTAGCGTACTATTGATGCATTGCTTATTACGGGGTACAAGCCACGGGAAGGTGGACAGTTTGGTGCTCCTAACAACGCAGTCTAAACATGCCGCCATGTAAACGACCCTATGCGTACCACGGTCTGGACTCTGCATTAGATGATGTTCACTCGATTAGTGCTATCGGGACGGTGATATTTTATTATCTGCGGTGTGGGATCTCAACCTTCTCACCTCGCTCCCCGTTGTGGTAATTCTCTCCCAGCCAGCAAGTACAAGGTACATTAAAAAGTTGGTCTTGCTCATTGCTCTGCTTCATACACTCCCAGCAAGGAGCCCTTGCGCGGACAATGCATGCTGGGGACTAATACTCTAGTATTCTATCCCAATGGCTCGGGAGATGACGACTTTGACCCGGTGGGGCCGGCGACTGCTTGAAACAAGCGCCCCTTGAGACTGATAACGCAAAAGGACAATCGTGCAGATTTGCCAAATTGCCCGTCTATGACCCAAATGGCCAATGTGGCACTCTGCGCCAGCCCCAAGCTGGCTCTGTCTTAGGTGCAAAAGGACAATCTTGTGCGAGGTGGTTGCGAGAGGTCCTGATATTAGGCCACCCACGGCAAAAGTACAATGTCTTCTGTGGAACATACGCGAGCCTGATTCTTTCATGTTTCCATATCAGAGAAGAACGTCAATAAATGTAGGGACGTACTCGATCACTCAAAAGTACAATTCGACATTGCCATGATAATCCATGCCAATGGATGCCAGCGTGTATAAATATCCTGCCCTTTCGCCGTCGTTGTAAAGCCATGCTTGGTATCGTAGCTCAAACCTCTCAGCTCCTAGCTAGATTAGAGTCTGGAACTCTCCAGTACAAGCCAAGCATCAGATTCATACCCCGACCTTATCAAGAGGATCCCTATTACCCATTACACTATGCCAGCAAGCAACCGCACCGACACTCACTCAGCCCTGGATGCCCAGTCGACCTCTCCCGTTCCACCCAGTTCACTGCGCATTGCCCAGAGTGGATCTCAACCCGTTGTTGTGCCCTCGAGGTATGTCCAAAGTCTCCCTTCATAACGCATAGTAGTATAACTAGCGTCTGCTAACGAGGGTGCCGCTAGCCATCTGGCCTTGAATCTACCTTCGGGGTCGTGCTCCATGTTGGCCAGATACCTTAACGAAACTCGAGTCAGTCACGTTCCGGTAACCGAGATACTTGTACAAGAATACTACAATGCCGGCAATGGTGGGACATGAAGTTGTAACTAGTTTGACGAATTCATTCGCGTTGACTAATACAGCTCCTTCGAGCAGTTGGGCGGAGGGTGGAGGACAGAGAAGAGCAAAGGTTGTGAGGCGGAGAATGTAACTTAGGTATCCCAACACGTTTGACCTTACGAACACATCTTACTTATACAAGTACAACGGGGCTTCTTCTTGACCATCTTCTCCTTCTCTCCCAGGTAGGTGATGTGATTCCGTCGATGATATCGTCAATTGGCTATACCTACAAGTATATTGTGACTGATGCCATAGATATAAAAGCGGATGACGGCGCATGGAAGTAGGGCTACTTGGAGGCCGACCTACGGCGTAAGAATAAAGCTCCGCCGATGAAGTCAATTAAATGAAGGCCATGGTTGCGAATTCTGAAGAAGGGCAATAGAGATTAGGAAACCTAATCAAGGCCCATATTGTATAACAGACAAGCCGGAAGAAAGCAAGAATCGAACGAACTGAATTAGATTCGGGAAATCTGGGATAACACAATGGACTAGCTAGCCACGGGCTTGTGAAAAGGAATGCCACAGCGCCCTCTCTAAAGTGCCTGGCTCTGCCATTTTTGAATAGGTACCAGGCGAGAACAAAATGCAATAAACAATTGTTCCATGCAACCGCCATCATCGCAAGCAGCGAGAGGCTGGTTGGTAAGGTCATTCCCATACACGCCTCCTCGAGTATAATACATCACTCTCTTGAACTTGCCCGGCCCGATGCGCTGATCTAGTTGAGCCCTGACATTATTTTCTCCGTCAGTACTTCGTTTTGGATCATGAATTGCCACCTCCGAGAGGGAAGGCTACTGGACTCACGCAAAGACGGGAAAATCCGCCAGCCGATCCCAGGAATCCGAGTTGGTGGCGCGTTTCTCATCACCGTCGTTAAAACAGATATACCCCCGCCACTTATAGAGCTCAACACGATCGCAAAACATGTTGCAGTATACATAGACCCCCCGCTTACCCTGGTAATGAGATTGCTTCTCTTTGAGCCACTTGGTCCTGCCTTCGTTTTTCCATGGCACTGTTTGGCGAACGCGAGCAGGGAGGTTGTTGAAGAGAAACCCGCCCCATACAAGTTTGGACATGTCGTGACGGTCCGCCGCTACTACAGCGAGGGCCCATTGCCAGTCTTTCGTCCAGTTATACTCGCCTGTGATAGGACGCTCGATCTCTCGAGATCGGATGACGTGGTGAATGTAGAGGCGATATGGGCCGCACTCATGCCAGTAACATGTTATTTTCTTCCCCGTCAGTGCAAACCTGTCAAACTTATGCACCGTGTTTATGACCTTGTTTACGACCTTACGACGGGCTTCCATCGCCCATGTGTCGAAGGTCCCTTGGGAAGATGGCTGTTGCTCTTCGCGAAACCGGGGCACGCCTATCTGGCACAACAAATCCAAGTTTCGAGGATAAGCTGACCACAAATCCTGGGTGGGGGGTAACCATGCAACGTCTCTAAACGTTAGGAGGTTTGTTCTCATTTGACGATTACAGTCCGTGTTTACTGGTGTAGGCCCTCGGCGGCGAGGCATGGCCGAGTTGAAATAAGGTGGAGGTGAGTCTGGGGTAGCCTCCTTGCAATCCGAGTCCGCAATTTCGGGTGTATGAGTAGAATAGTTCGGCGGGTGGGTCGCTGGTACTGGGGACGTCGGAGCTTGGCTGAGCCAAAGTCAGCCAGTAATTCGACTTCGCAGGGGCTTGTTTACATGGGACATCGACCTCCGCAATTGGCAGATACTCACTCCGTGTCAACAACGCAGGAGTACTTGGGACATACGGCCGCCATCATGTCGTTGCTCAAGATGTAAGTGAGCTTTACAAGTAAATGTTGGGGGGTGGCGATTTAGTAGCACCAAAATTGATGATGGGTGACTCGTGAGAGGAGAGCCAAGAAAATGGAAATGATGGCGAGGCAGGCAAGATATATTCTCTTCTGGATGCCCCTCGGGCATTGTGGCCTGGGCTGTGACATTAGCATTACTGCATGGACGCTTACAAAGTTGAGGATGCGGAAACCGTATTCTAGGGTTCGTTTATACTTTGTAAACATTCGATCTGTTCGCGAAAAAGAGTGATGAGAAAGAGGAATAACAACGCGGCTTAATCGAGGACCCCAGGCAGTCGGATGGAGTTTCGTTTGCCGAAATCATTGGAGTTGCTAAAGTTTATTTGGGAGAGTTTCGCTTGGATCGCTAGCTACAACGCGACTTACAATCCGGGGTATAAAAGGTCCTCCAATGTGATTTTAGGCCCGAGTAGCGCTGAAGGAAAATCGGGACCGAGAGGAATAGGCCGAGGATTCTTTTCTCTACCAACAGTTTCATGCGTCTAGTTCGGTGAGTTAGCGTCGCCATGGAAGGAGGGGGAGAACCGTTGTTTTGTCGTTGGTACGCTGGGCGTGGAAAGCAAGGAGTCCTTGGCCAGAGGCGGCGAAGTCATGCAATAAGTGCCGCTGTACGAGGACAACACACGCGAATGAGTAAGCAAGATATCTCCTCAGGGGCATATAGAAATCGTCGTCATTAACGCCGCATGCTACATTTACATCATGAGCCAGTGCCCATGATTTCACCTTATTCAGGCCCATTCGTACCACTCCCAGAGCGAGTAGAAGAGGCCGAAATCAATCAGTTTCAGGGCGAATTCGTAGGGTGATGCAGAGGACCCCATGACCAAGACGACGTTCTCTGGCTTCAAGTTTTGGTGGATCCTAAAACACTAGGGTTAACGAAAAGGGTACGTCGCACGAACATAAGGCGCCATGCTGAAGAAGGCAACAACACACCCTCAGATCAACTTTGAACCATACGAATAGCACCCGGTGGACGCAGTTGAAGGCCTGCATGATTTCAGATATACTTGTCCAAAAGCGACGGTTATCAAAGGATCGCGAGGCGGCGGGGTCTCGGCAAAATACTGTTACATGTCGCCGTCGTTTGCGTATTCGAGAACGAGAGCACGGGCCTGATTCTGTTCAAACGACCCGTAGTATTCGATGATGTGCTCTGAGGTAGATGCCATCTTAAGCATGGTTCCTCGTTGTGGTAGTCGCGCTGCATCGTGGACGCCTTGCCGGACGTCTTCAAGGCGAAAGGGTATTGCTGAGCTTGACCCCGACTCTGCTAACAAAATGGAAATGGACGGGAAGGAAGTGAGCACTCGAGGTTTGGCTTGGCGATTTGAGGGGGTTTTCTACTTCTTACAGTCTTGAGGTGGTCATAGCCATCGTGGATATTGAAACGCCGGACAGTAACGTGGCTAGTTGTATCAATTTCAAGATCCTCGGGACAGATAGTTATGGGTAAAACTACGCGTGGGTCAAGAAGCCTCCGTTGTAAGTTCGCCTCGGAGAAAGGGCAAAACATCCACTGCTCTTGCAAGAAAAGATCGAAGAGCTTTGTGAGCTTTGGGCTTTTGGCCCAACCTGGGATGCCGTCCAGGGGAGGGCGCTCGTCGTTGACCCCATATCTCAGGAAGGTGGTGAGATGGCGCTCCTTGCCGCAGTAGAATAGTATCGAGAAGACTGAGGTATTCCGACTTCACTGTCTTGGAATCCACGAAGATAGGAGGCGTACTGCAAGACCTGCAGCCCGCGACCCATCTCGATTAATCCCGACCCATCACATTTCAACAATCTGCGTCGCTAACCGCCCGTTCCCTGTCTCTGCCCCTCCTCGTGTACCAGTACAGTATTCCCCAGGCCGCCACGACCAAGAACATCATAGGCACGCAAATGACCCAAAACAGTCTCATACCACCCGGATTGGTCTCCCAGTCCCTTCCCAGCTTCCCGTCGTCGTCCCAGCGAATCACGCCGCTGCTGAAAAATGTCTGCAGCACTGTCAGCGGCTGATCGAGAGTTTATGCGTGCGATCCGTGGTATCTTACAGCTAGGAAGGTCCCCGGGAGGATAAGCAGCGTGATGACGGTGATGAAGCGCATCGAGACCGTGTCTCTCTTGGTTTTCAGTGCGATCTCGTGCATAGAGACTGCCAGCGATTCCATCCTCTCTGATGCCTTGTTCGTGCTTTCAGCGAAGGACTGGGCGAGCTGGTCGATCTTGGACTGATGGATGAGATGGACCTGTTGTGGTTGAGGAGCTTTCGTCACTGCCGTTCTCATAAAAATGGGAGAAGATTAAAAGCGGAGAAAAGGAAAGGAATCAAGAAAGGAAGAAAGACGAAAAAGAAGGAAGGCGAGCCCGGTTGATCGCTTTCCTTACCAAGCCAGTGTATTTTTCCACGATTTGTACAACGAACTCGGCTCTGATTGTGTGTACACGGAGCTGATGATCGATTGCGTCTAGCTTCCTGTAAAAGTTAGCGATTTCCGCCCCAACTAATTCTTGGTGTATATGAGTCTTGAAAGCCTTTGATTCTATGATATCCAGGTACTGAAGCTTTAAGTCCTCCAACACGGCCTGGTTCTGCCCCAAAAACCTTAAGAATCCGATGGAGATTATCGCCTAGGTCTTGAGAGTGTTGAAGTTCCTCGATAGTAAATTGTTCATCGCATTCATCGAGCCAATTGTATTCCCTCTCGGTGAGCCGGGCATCCGGCTCAGAGGTCGTCTCGGCATCATCATTTTCGCTCTTCCCAACGACGTTCACCGTGTCCATCTTCCTCCGCAGTGTCGCTGCTGCAACGCCTGACATGGAACAATGGAACTTTAGTGCCAAGGAACTCAGGCCTGTTCCCGACCTCCGGTTGGTTCCTGTTGTCCCCTGCGGACACGAGCCCGCTTCTCTACCTGTTTTCCTTCTGCGGATTTCTTCCATCTTCGCCACAGGCGCCGCCTGGGCATGGAGCGAGCTTTTTCTCGTTTTTTCTTCTAGAGTGTCGAGATAGCGCTCCTAGTACTCCACGCACCGGCCTGCCACTATCAGATACACCTGCAAGGACGCGACGAAGGAGCTTTCCGGAGACTGCGCGACTGCATTCGCCGCGAGGCGACGGTGGCGCTTGAGGGCGTCGGCTGTATTTCTAGCCGCGCCATGATCGCCTCTGAGGACGAACCAGACCGCCCGGCCGGTTCTTATGTCGAAGGAATGATATAGCGCAACCTACCTCTGGGGCCAGGGCGTGTTCTTATCGGTGTTCTCATCCTCTACGGAAAGGATATTGAACGAATGCTGGAAACGAAGTCCTGATCTTCCTAGATTCTCGAGGGATGGTGTCTTATCGGCTTCTCTTAGAAAATTCTCATGCTGGAAGGAGGTATACTCGCACGGATACGTCCGAGTCTTGAAAGTTGTGACCTGGTCCAGGAACAACGGCCACCTGGTGATGCGTGAGGAGCAGGGTTAGTTGGTCCTTTGAGCAGCCGAGGGAGCCTCGGCAAGTACTGGAATGTAAAAGTCTTTCGTGGCATGTGTGGTTAGTCTAACAGGTAAGGGAAGAGCGGGGGGTTCTGAGGCTTCGGGACACCTAAACAAATCTCCAGAATGGGTCGGCCTCGTCTTCCTTCACAAGTTGAACGTCCCAAACATTCCAACGTCAGCAATTCGACGCCGCGCAGGACTGGCAATAGATCACCCCTTGATTCATACCATTTGCTTCTTCGACGACAAGGTGTATCAAAACTAAAGTGCGAGTAGTTGAATGAGACTGCAGTTCTTTGTCTCATGCACTTGGCTATATCGCTCCAACTGGTGGGGGAATACGTCTGTCTGGGTGTCGTTCTGGGGATATTGTTTGTAGTTTTCCCGGCATATCCGGAACCGCTCGAGTCCCTGGGCATCCGCTCTGTCATGCTTCGGCCCCGAGTTCCCTGGCATTCTTATATGGGATAACCGAGGATGGGAATGGTAGGCTTCCACGCCAGATTTAGATTTGTTGGGAATTGATTTCGAAGTGAGTGAGCGATCGGGACAGTCGATAGTAGATGAAAGGGAAAGGGCCCCTATATTACTCTGCCGGTGAGCCAACACTTGAACCTCCCAGGCCCCGAAAGTCACTAACCACATGTTCTCCTGATAGATATTGACACTGTTCCCCAGGTGCCCAGGAAGGTCACAAACAACGCCGAGGTTGCTGCTGATGACCTCTGACATCCGTCCGAAACGCTCAGTCGTGCTCCTTTATAATCCACGTTCCTAAAATATTATATTATTTCCCCCATTTACCGGTAATTTCCCCGTCTCTGCCTCCATCGTAATAATCCAGATCCTATGCTGCAACTGTGGTTTACTATGTACCCTTTGTTTGTTGGTTTGATCTGATGATTCAACATTGAGGGAACAGGAGAGCAGCCACGTACATCGCATACACACAATCAGTAAGAAAGTGAATTTCGGACTTGGGCTTATGTCGTATGGGCGGGATCCAGTCTCAAAGTATACTAATATTCGACAATGAGCATCCAACTTATAAGCTATAATAGAACTATACTAGCAGGTCATGCCATCAAATCTTTCCTAGCTTGGCTTACACGCCCGACCGAGTCCCGAGTCAGGTCACTAACCCATCTTATTCCTCACATATGAAGGCTTGCGTATCCATAGAACAAGAGAGATATATGCCAATGGACCAGTGCTAGTTGTCAAGGCTACTGCCTTTTACAGATCGAGATAGCTTCTCTTGAGATCCGCTGCTATTCTCTTCTTTCATATATCCCATCCCAGAGCGATCATCCTTCCAAAATCTACCCATTCCCACTCCAAAAACTCAACTAAGCATAAGTGCCCAGAAACCTGGCTGGGTTCTCAACCGCGCGCCTCGTACTTTCATCAAAGTCCTCCTGGGGCAGCCCCAACTCCTCGTTGGCAAGCTTGTGATTCTCATGCCAGGTCAGGGCCGCGACGCCAGGCTTCTCGGGGTAGAACCAACGCGTATACAGCACCCGTTCAAACGCAGTCCCGTCAGCCCTGAACTTCTCCACGGCGTTGGTAAACCGCTCAACAGAGGGTTCGTATGTGATCTTCCAATCGGACTCCTTGGTTCCCGTGGCGCGAAGCACCGACTCGAACATGTCCCTCTGGCTGACGTAGAAGGACTTGATGTAGACGTTCTTGTTCTTATACCTCTCCTCGATGATTTTCTCATCGAGAGAGAACAGGGCCGCGACGGCACGACCAGTCTGCTCCCAGGTTGTCGTGTTGATCTTTGCGGTCCCGTCATCAATGAAGACGACCGATCGCTCCTTGAAATCGAAGCCGTATCTCTCCGCAGTGCCAACGAGACTAAACTCGTACCAAAACCCGGAAACGAACTCGATCCATCCCAAGCCAAGCTTCTCGACGAGCTGCTCGGCCGCGCGCTGCCCAATGCCCAAGAATGTATCGATGGCCGCGGGATGAGAGGAATCACCACCCCAACCATTGGGCACGACGTAGCGGACGCCGGCCTCGGCGGCTGCTTCGATGAGTTTGGTTTGGGTGTCTCGGGGTGCCTTGACGGACATGGTGATGATGAGGACGTCTTGGCCGCGGAGGGCGGAGACGAGGGAGGCGTGGGAGGAGTAGTCGACTTGGGCGGTCTTTACTCCTTCCGGGATGGGGGCTGCATCGGGGGCGCCGCGGGTGATGGCGGTGATGGTGTGGTGGCCGGATTTGAGGAGTTCGGAGGTGATGAACCTCCCAATGTTGCCGGTAGCCTGGGTCTTTGTTAGTACGTTGCATGGCTGGATCATCGACAAGGAGGTTGGGGTTTGAATTATGTCCGGACTTACACCGACGATGGCAATGTTCTTGAGGATAGCCATAGAGTCTAAGGTAGAAGATAAAGATATGAGCCTCTGGGAGGTGTATGAAAGAACTGTTTCTTGACTTGGTAAAACTACTTGATATTAAAAGACATATCGAGAAAAGACAACCTCGACTTTTAAAGGCAGGCAAGTCGTTGAATTTATACCAGCTCCCGCCCTCGAAGGCATGCGCGGAACTTCGGACAGGGGGCAGCAAGGTGGATTTGAAATTACCCATCTTCCCTTCACATTTCTCGAGTGGCTGCAGGAGCTGTAGTGATCCTTCTTTCACCTCATCCCAATCTAAAGAGCTTGCGCGTTGAGCTCGCCTGTTTCTCCCGGATTTATCTCACGTAGACCCCACTGACCTTCCTATGTAGCGTCACCTTCTCGGGGGTCCACAGGCTCTTAAATCCGAGGAGTACCCTCCCTCGCAGGGACCAAAAATAGTAGCACAAAAGCTTGATTGTTCGCGTTCGGACTTAAAAAAGTCCCTTCTCGAACTCAAACGATTAAAACTCGGGCTAGAAACAACTGCGTGGGTGGATCGATCGAATCCTTCTCGGTGAATTGGGCCGACCCACTTACAAACTTCAATACGCCGACCACAACGGGGATAAGGTTCATCTGTCATAGGATAGTTCGTGATGAGCCGCACGCAATGGTGCCTCGAGGATCCACAGATGCGGGAGGAACAAACAATTGAACCCACTCTACCACTCTCGGCAGGGCTGTTAGCCCAAAAGGGAGGGGAAACGTCATCGGCTTGCCGGGGCACGTTTGTAGTCCTGCATTTGAGATGAATAATCAGAAGTCGGAATCCCGCCCTAAGAAACCGATGTGATTGGATTAATTGGTTGAAGGTGGTGGGTGTGTTGGTGTTAGATGTGCCGCGATGAAGGATGAAGGAACAATGCCACATGGAACAGGGCCATGTTGTCGCGAGCCCCCCCGAGCTGGAAAGCTCCTTATCGTCTTTCTTTTCCTTCTTTACCATGGATGGTACACTTACCAGTTCAATGAGCCTTTAGCATCTTGGTACTCAGCTTCCGTTTTCACTCCTTTTTCAGCTGTTTCAGTTCATTTCCTAGGAAGTCGACGTCTTACATGCCCCCGTGACACCGTCTTTTCAGGTCCCTTTCTCCGTCGCGTCTTTCCGGGGTTGTTTCCCATCGATCAACGGAATTGACGTCTTCTAATTAGTTCACGCAGAGGCTTTACAGTAGCATCTAGAGAAGGAGCCGTTTCAAGACCATCGGTCACCCATTCGATTCCTTTTTGATGTGTGGTGCTGCAGTGTGAGCTGTCCTGATCCATTTCACGTCAAATCAAGCTGATTATCCGCCTTGAGTTCTCACCTCAATACCCTTTCTTCTTCAGCTTCTTTCCGAGACTCGACACCGTGTACAGAAATGTGGCCCGCCAGACAGGTTCTCGCACTTGAGTCTTGTCATTTCCACCGCAGGATCTAGCCCGGACACATCTTAGAGCTACTTCTTCTTCGACTTCTTTTTAAGAGTCCCTTTCAGTATCTCCGCCCCCTTCTTCGCAATCTCCCTCGCCCTCATCGACAACCCGCCAGAAGATTGGAGATTCTGCGGCAACACCTTTTCATTTGCGCCGTCCCATCGAAACCTGAGTGTCGCTTCAAATATAGGCGAGAGATCGTGCGCAGCGCAAATCGTTCCCCCCTCTCTTTTCTCGGACAATGCCTGTAAGTCGAGCTCCAGGGTTCCTCGCTTCGTCGGGAGCTTCAGAAGTTCCTCCCGCGTCCCTTTGTCGAAATACGGTGGGCCGAGATAGTATTGGTGACCTGCCCCCTCGAGTCTCGCGCGCGCACCCTTGTTACGACCGTAAGTTCGCATGTCGTAAATGAACTTGCGACACTCTTCGTGGAACCCTTGGACAGACTCTGTTAAATGTTGCAGGATCTCTTCTCGACGACATTGGAGACGGAGACTTTCGTCCCAGAGCGGAGCGAAATCTTCCCTCCAGGGTCCTCGTAGCAGCGAATGCTGCCAGACTTCATCTGTCAACTTGATGTCCTTGATTTTTCCGTCCGAACCACAATGCTGGACAACTATGTCTGCAGGCTGCATGAAATCGGACAACTTGCTATTAATCCAACCTAAGGTTACGTGTGAGCTGAGGGAATCTCGTCCTTAGCAGAGGTTAAGGTACTTACCTAGCAGGAATTCTTTGGAGAAAGTGGCAAAGTCTTCACCAATTCGAAGCAAAACCATAACGTCTTCGTCCATAATAGGCTCAAGAGAGCTGATATCTGTCGCCTCCGAGGAGTGTCTCACTTTCGGCTGGATGGACAGGTTGGGGGCCACTGCTCCTCGACGCACGGAAAGTTGGCGTCTCTCTTTAAGCGAATTCTGGTGGCTCGGTGCCCTCGAGCTATTCGGCGAAGGGTCGTTTTTCCCGCGAATAATAACAAGAACTACATCGTCTTTCTGGCAGTACAGGTTATATGTCGCGATGATACTCTCGTCTGTAAGAAGACGGACAGCAGCCGCCATACTCTCGGAGTGAAGGTAGAATGCATAGTCGGCTGGTATTCCCTTGGAGTTTGTTAACTGCAGACATGTCTGCAGTCCAATGTTCATACTCTTAACATCAGACAACGAGCGAGAAGCCTGGGAGAACACTGGACGGGTAGTGTCTTCTCGGAGGAAGAACCAAAGCTGCTCCGGCTTGGCGGGGACACCCGACGAGGTACCTGACGACATGATTGCAACAAGAGAGAAAATCCGAATTGAGAGAGAGATTCCTGTGAATCTAGAATCTGAATCTTGAATGATGGACAGCTCAAGGAATATTCGCAGACAGAGCACTGAGTCTTGGGGTGAAGTTTAGAGTGGATCCTTCTCGCATGCGACGACACTGGTGAGCAAGATCAACGAAGTCACACGCGGAGTACTCCTCTGCGATAGGTTTCTCGTAGTAATTCCTAATACAAGCTCCAAGATTTTATTGTTAAATATTATTTATCTTTTTATCACTAGTGAGACTTTCTTCTCCATTAGATGTCCGTCTTCCAGACTAGCTCATCTTGCAACGCAACTAGTTGTCCAATCCTCGAGGCTAAGAAACTCCGACCTCCGTTGGTAAGGTGGAAATAGAGTATTGTTATCTCAAGTCTCAAAATGACATGTGCCCATCGTCCTCTTGCATCAGTTTATGTTGAACTGCACCAGGAATCCGTACCATCAGACTGTCACAATTCTGGAGGTCGTTGAAGGATTCAGATGGATGGCCTAGAAGTTAATGGAGAGAAAACTGCCTATAGGTGGCCCGAAGAGTATATCAGAGTATAAGAGCACCCTCCGAAGACGCTCTCCAGGCCATTGTGAGCTTAAATCACACCATCAGATTTCGAGTACGAAGGTAAGAGACGACAAGTACGGTAGTATCGCTCACATCCCTTAAATTGGTGCAGCCCCGTGTCTCCATGCCCGTCAAGGTTAAATTCTCTTGGCACCGCTTGGTGGAAATTCGGGTTCCATAAAATCGCATGCCCAAGTGGCCCAGACCGCGTTTTATTGATCAGCTCGCTCTCAGCTGGCCTTCTTTTCACCCCATTTTCCAATTTTCCACCTCTGGTCACCGTCACCTTGCATTTCCATAACGCCCTGCAAGGGGGAGGACTCTTCATCGGCCTTGGCAGTGACCAGGACCATAACCATAAATAACATGAAGAATTCGCTGTTCTTGGGGCCAACCCCGTAAGGTTCTAACCCTCCCAGGGCCTGGCTCATTCTTTCCTCCTACCCTATTCGTTCGTTATTTTTGGTCCATCGTTGCTCTCACCATGTGGCCCCGTGGACTCATCGTCGCGGCGTTTTCGGCTCTCGCTCTCACAGGCAGTCATGCGTTCAACCTTCGTCGATGCGACACACCATCATCATCTTCTGCCACCGAAGATCCGGTAACCACTACTTCGGCCGAACCCACTCCTACAGCTCCCGTTTGCTCCAACCTGGTCGGCAACCCTAGCTTCGAAGATGGAAACAACGATTGGGAGTTTTACACCGCTACCGTCACGGCGAACGATCCATCTGTTGCCGTTACCGCCCAGGATGGGGACCACTACGTGTCCGTCGATCGACCTTTGCCCTCTTTTCCATTAATTCATAGATCACTAATACGCCTGGTCTCCCTGCTAGGCTAATGAAGATTTTCCGGTGGGCTACATGGGGCTACGTCTCACAAACCATTCGCCGCCATGGAAGTCGGCAAGTCCTACAAGATGAAATTCCACTACGGCCTGGGCCTCGTCCAGCAGGTCAACGTGCCCGGCTGCAAGCTCTCCGGCAAGCTGAACTGGGCCGTAGTGGGCTCCGAAATAACCCTCGCTTACCAAACGCCCGGCGAGTGCCACGAGGTAGTGCGCACACTTGTTCCGACGGTCGCGAACCCCTTGGTGCACATCTATCTTGCGTGCAGCGCTTCGTACCCCGCAGACGTCGACTTCCTCCTGGACAACATTTCCATCGTCGAGGATCCTTGCGTCGAGGAGCCTGCTCCCACCGAGACGCCGACAGCGCCCGCTGAGCCCGTATGCACTAACCACATCGCCAATCCCAGTTTCGAGAATGGGGCGGACGATTGGACTGTTCCGTATGGTATTATCCAGGGCCCTTCCGGCTCCATGACCGCTCAGAACCAAAGCAAATACTTGTACGTTTTGAACCAGGTGCTGCTGTACCACGGGTTATCTCTCACTCCGATATTGTCCTACGACTTGGAGAACAGGTAGTAACCACGTTCTTCTTCCATGTAGATACCTCACCCTACCAAGTGGCTTCACCACGACTTTCAGCCAAACTCTGCCCGACGTACAAGTTGGCCAGACATACACTCTAGGCCTCCATTATGCTCTCGGCTCTTTTCAGGCGTTCGTTGCCGAACGGTGCTATTTCTCCGTCTCCATCGACGGCGTGCAGCTGGGGGATACGGTTTATCCTACCCCAGGACCTGTTTCCCAGTGGGAGTTGGTGGAGAGGACCTTTACAGTCGTGAATTCTTCACCCCTCCTGCGGGTTACGTCCTCGTGCAACCAAGGCCAGGCTGGGTTTATGATGGATGGTTTCTCTCTCGTCGAGTCGGCTTGCCTGTGATGGCAGAATTGGGTTTCTATCTAAATGGGCCTGGCTTAAAAGGTCCTCCCGATGTCGAAGATTTCCTTCAGCTAACATATATTAATTATAATACTGCATTGCTTTCTATCACCCTACACGAGGGGCTAGAGTCGTGTCCTAGGAAACGTTTAGAGTGGAGAGTGGTAACTAATAGCTGTTGCTCGCATAACCCAAAACGCCGGACCATTCCTCCTAATCGCACAAGCGGTATTCCCGAAAAAAGCCTCCTCATAGCCCCTAACCCAAATCAGAAATTGCTTGTCACGCCAAGCTGAATCGCCTCGAGTCTCTCCGTCAACTCCTTCCACACCCTGTCCTGAAGTTTCTTGCTCCCGGCGCCAGCCGCCCAACCCTCCGTAGCGTGGACCTTGCAGTGGGACAGGTATTTCCCGTGCGTATCGGCGCCTTGAGATCCAGCATGGACGAGGGTGCGGCTGCCCTGTTCGGTGGTTCGTGCGACGAGCTTCTTCAGGAGTTCTAAAGACCAGCTGTCGGCCTCGCGAGATAGCTCACTATTATTTAACCCTTGTCGTTAGCCGTGAACACAGAAGAGTTACAAGAAAACAAAGGGGTTGAAACTTACGAGTGGCATAGGCCGGGGTTCACGCAGTTGATGGTAACAGGGTACTTGTCCGCCGGATAGAGCTCTCCGATGGCCTGCACCGCGAAGACCTCGAGCAGCTTCGAGACGAGATACCTATCTTCTTTCGCCTTGTCCCACTTCGACTCGTCGTTGAGCTCGTCAAAGATCTTGCCGTCCGGGGCTTTCCTCTCAGGGAACTTGGCCCACGCATGAACTTCCGACGCGACAATGGTCAAAGTCGGTCGCACGCCAAACTTCTCCGCCGTCTCCTTGAGCTTCGGCAACACCAGCGCCGCGAGCAGAAAAGTCGAAAAGACATTCACCGTAATCGTCGACTCGCCGCCGTCGAACTTGGTATACTTCCCCGTCGCAATACCGGCGTTTTCGATCAGGATGTCCACGCGGGGGAGCTCATTCACGCGAGCCGCAAACGCCTTGACACTGTCATACTTGCCCAGATCCAGTTCCCATACCTGGATGGCGTCGGGTCCGACCTTCGTGGAGGCTTCTATGTCCGCCTTAGCGGCGTTTCCCTTTTCGAGAGAACGTACGGCGAGGATGAGGGTGGAGGCGCCGAGGCGGGCGAAGTGGCGGGCGGCTTCTTTGCCGAGGCCGGTGTTGCTGCCCGTGATGATGACTGTTTTTCCGGCGTAGGAGGCCGAGGGGAGGGGGAGGGTTATGGTGAGTTGTTGGTAGATGAATCTTGGAAAGGAGGGCATTTTGGATGATTTTCGGTGGTCTTTCGTCTCGTTTGGGTATCAAAAAGGGCAGTATATGGGGGCCGAAGTCGTCGATGAACTGGTGTGCGGGAGCACCGGGAATGATTGGGGGGCCATCTTTATATACTTGGATTTACGATAAATGACCCGGCTTTACTTCTAAAACCCCCTCCCCCTTTCCGCCTCAGATATCCCATGGAGCCAAGCATTTTACCATTGTGTGTTACCCTACCTCAATAAAGTCCTTGAACCGGGAGCAACCTAGCGAGCGTACACCGGACTTTAGCCCCAATCTCCGCCTTAGCCCCCACTTTGGGTCAAAGAGGACTTTCTCCTCGGGGATAGTGCTAGCGAATCTGCCAACGTTTTCGCTGGCTGTCCAATGGAAATGTAAAGAAATGTCGTGTCAGTTTCGGTCGCCGGGCGTTATGGTGGAAATAAGAGTCTGACGACGGAGGGAAAGCTGGGCACGTAATCTACTGCAGGGACATTTCTGCCTTGCGTGTATGCCCACTGATGTAAGACGCTAAAGTCCGCGGGAGCTTTATCGGCCCGGCGCTGATGGGAAATGTTCTGCCGGTTGAGGTATATGGAGCAGGGCAACGTACAAAGCGAGAAATTATAAAAGGAATAATGTCATAATAGTACCCGGTTCCATCCGCCTACCTTCCAATACTTCTAATGTTTGAAGTGTTGGAGCACACTTCCCTGTACGGTTTCTCAATGCCCGCCCACCGGATCAAATAGGAGTAGATGTTAACCTAGCCTGGCTGTCAAATGTGTCAATAGTCTTTAGTCGAAGTCTAGCGCTTCTCAATCCACTAAAATTGCCCACGCCAGATTTCATCCGACCCCGCCGACAAAAAGAAAAAGATTAGGTCCAACCAGGATTCGAACCTGGGCTTACGGAACTCTCAGCATGAAGCGTCAGAATCCGACGTCCTAACCAACTAGACCATTGGACCTTAAGAAAATCGACAAGAGTGAGATTCGAACTCACGCCCCCGAAGGGATTGGCTCACTACTGGTAGCAGGCCAACGCGTTAACCACTCCGCCATCTTGCCTCTTTCTGTGACGATTCGGTTGCCCAGTTCCCAATAAGAGCTCGCAGAGTTTTGGGGCTGCGGCTGCCGTGCATCGTCTCCCTGGGACTGACCATCACACTCCCAACGCAGGCCGCCCCGCTCAAAATGTTCCATCATTAATTAGCACCATTTTTCATTGTCCTGCCTGTTGTGCATCGCCAGGAAGACAACATGGTTATTATATTTCTAAAACCAATGCCATTTTCAAGCTTGAGAATGTGAAAGAAAACAGAAGAAACCTAAACTATATTAAAAATAATAATAAATAAATAAAAGAAATAAATAATAATAAACGATGAGCTGAAATGGCCGGCAATGATAGCCTGGAATCCTTCGTCAATTACTTGAGGGAGACTCATTTTGCTGTCCTCGACTTCGTACATGATATCATGGGCGGGATTCCATCATTCCACTATAAATATAAATATTAAACATTTGTAACAAGATCCTCACGGTCTGATGTAAATTACTGTAATATTCAATGGAATTCCTGCTTAACTCTGGTATTAAATAAAGAGAATGAAGGCTCTTGTCTATCATTGTGCAGATCCTGTGAGACAGTAGCTTTTGAAAGGCCTCTACAAGCTTGTGTCGGCTTAAGGCCGTAGGTCAGAAACAGGTCAATTGCACTTCTCTGGCACAGGCGGTGAGAAGCGTTGTTATTTTTAGGCATTTGATCCTCTGCTCGGTTGGTTCGTTGGCATTGATGGCTTTGTTGGTTCGAGTGCTCAAACCGCCCCCGATCCAGAGCCCCTTTCCCTCCTCCTCTCCATTCCCCGAAGGCATTTTGCCCCTTCCTTGAACTCTAATAACGCAGAAAACCTCTCATTTCCTCCAAAAACCTAATCATGGACTCTTTGTCCCCGGAGAAAAAGGCGCAGCTCCAAGAGGTTCGCGACCTCATGCTAGAAATATACCAAACACTAGTCCGCATGCGTTTTCTCAGGCCGGAATGGATTCACCAAGGCCCACACAACCTCGACGCCCACCAATCCCTCTTCGAATCTCTTAATCTGGACCCTTCCGTCATCTACCTCTACAGTATCCTCCCTTACATCGATAAGGTCGGTGTTGAGAGATGCCAGTTTTTGCAGGGCAGCCGTTTCGCCGACTTTCGCAGGGGAAGGATCGTGCGATACGGCCGAGATCCTCTGTGTATCGGCGATGAGGACGGGGAACCGCCTATAAAGCCTTGGATGACTCCCCTTTCTCAATTGGGAAATCATCAGAGCGTCATCATTTACAGCGCTGCAACCCACTATATATGGATCTACGATCAGGAGTACACGGGCAGCACTGACCACGGGCTGTACTCCGAGGCAACAATAATCCATGGTGACGGTGATGCGGGCCAAGAGGGAGGGGAAGGAAGTAGGGAAATGACACCCACAGACTCCCGCGTCGAGCCTAACCCGGTAGTCGTGGAGTACGACGAAGAAGGGAGCTCTAGCCAGAGTGAAGGGGAGCACAGCGACCGGAGCGATCAAGAAATGGAAGATACCGAGGTTGAGTCCGTTGGCGACGACGACGAGGACATGGATGACGACGAAGAAGACGAAGAGGATTGGGATGAGGAAGATGATGTCGACTCCCAGATTGACGGTCCAAGTTATGACTCTGGAAATGGCCGCCCCGCCCCCGAGGTCCTTCGCGACATTGCCAAGTGGTTCAGGGAACTCAAAGAACTTCCGGACGCTGGCGAACTAGCAGATGGAGAGGAGTGGGATCGTGATCTTATCGTTCCGCTGTATCGCAAACACGGGTGGCCCGGTAACGATTTCGACGGCGACGCCTTCGAAATCGACCGCATCCGGGGAGCCGCCACGTACAAGATAAACGAGTACGCCAGGCAGCCGCTCGGACAGATAGAGTATCTCCCACGCCGCATTCCCTGGGAGGAAGAGAGAACCGAGAAGCTGCGCAGGCTGGTGGAGGCGGCAACGACTGTTGATGAGGAGTGGGCCGCGCGCTGGGAACTTTGGCGCCAGGAGCGGGTCGTTGAAGGCTTGAGAGAGGAGCTGAAGCGGACAGAAGACGACGTTGCCAGGCTAGATCTCCGGGAGCAGCTTTTGCCACCGGACGAAGTCCCATTACTGGAGATGGTTCGTCTGCACGAGAGTCGACGATACCTGGAGGATCTCGCCATCCCGAGGGTTCAGGAGGAACTGGCTGGACCGCCAGAAAGTTTCAACGGGTACAGCAGCAAGTCCTACCTCGAGACCAAGATCCAATATTATCGATACAGCGTGGCTGTTTTACAGAAGGCGTGGGATGCAGCTGCGGCCGACGCAGAACATCTCGGTTCTGGGAAGGTGACATCTGAGAACGGCCTTAGGGTCCTGGGCGAATGTGGCCCCGACAGCTTACAGTTCTCAATCGAACACGATCTCAAGGAATCGCAACGGAAATCAGGCGCTTTTAAGGAGTGGTTGGTAGACGTACCGGAGGAAGCGGTGACAATAAGGGCGACAGTGGAGAAGCAAATAAAGGACATCGAGGGCCAGATCGATGATTACCAACGTCGGTTAGGACTAATAGCCGAGTCAAAGAAGAGTCGGGAACGAGAGGAATAGGCTCAACTCTGGGATGTAAAGCTAGACTACTTATATGTAGTGAAAGAGAAGGATTGTCTAGCCTAGATAATATTTTAACATTTCTTAACTATCGGATTCGGTTTTCCAACGACGGACATCAAGTCGAGCACTCTTCTCAGTCCTAGTTCATAATGGAAGCACTTACACAAGTAACAGCCACAGAAATGAACATCACCGAAATGAAACAGAAATAATGTCGGAAAAATGAAATGGGGAAAAGAAAAATTGTCGGGATCTGCGTTGAGCTAGCTTACCGTGAAAACCCCTGATTACATCCCGGTCCAACCTGGGGTCGAACCAGAGGAACACCTCTAACGCTTTCACCGGCTGCCTAGAGGAGAAGGCTTTAACCAGCCAGCTAAGCTCACAGCTCCCTTGGTGGCGCTGCAATTTGTTCATTTCTATATAGTTTACTTAGTTGTGGTGTGTGGGCGAGGTGGTTCCCTCCTCCAGAGGTCGGCTTTGCTCCCTCCTTCCCCAACTGCGTGGCGCTCTCATCACCAGATAAGTTTGGCGGCGGTGTCGACTTCGCTCATTTTAGCTAAGCTAATATTCATCAGAGCAGAGAATTGCTCACTCTCGGGGTTATCAGGCCGAATAAATGGTCTACGGCATTATTCGTGCGCCTAAGGGCTGCTATAATCGTCAACCATAGTAACAGCTCCTGCCCTGTCGCTGGCTAGGTTTGAAGGGCTTGAAGATGGAAATTCAAATGAGGAGTTCTGCTGGCTTGGAAGCATCTTGGGTGAACTAGAGGTAAGAAACATGGGATGGATTTTCAGCCCTAGCCTGCTCCTGCATCCTTTACACTTCCAAGCCTCCATTCCCTCGTTTATTTCGTCAGGGGTGTCACACCTAAATCCTGATTTGATCCTGCCGACATTGCTTACGGCCCCGTCCAAGGTTTTTCCCATGCAGATGATTGCCCAAGATTACAAATAGGAAAAAATGGACAGGGCGGATGAGACGGCCCAAGTTACCCCGGGTTTAATAGACAGTTTCTGTCACATCCCGCATAGGCGCCGCCAGATCCACAAAATTTCCTTGAGGATCTCGCGCGTTGAGCTAAAGAAATCGGACGCGTCCTGCCAACAATGTCTCTCAACTCGTCGACCAGATATCCCGTGCGGATACGCTGGGAGCAAGAGGACCTGCTCTACCCTTGGACATTATTCGACCTGCCGCACCGGAGCCTGCCGTTTCCCCCTTTGCAGAAGACGATATCAGAATGGGTCGCACTCGTGGATAAATCGACGTCGGGAGAACCCGTTGACCTGGCGTTTGGCCACGGTGTTTGCGAGGCGGGCAACGGCCAAAGGAATTGCACGGAAGCATGCTCCAATCCAACTTACCTCTTCAGACCGATGAATTTCCAGGCTTGCCTTCTTTTAGCCGGTACAGCACGCCTCGTCCAACAGGAAAATTACGCACTAGACACGGACGACGAAGAAACCGCGAAGACGATCGAAGCGTGGGGCGACTTTGACTTGTCTACATTCAACGTCACCCAAGCGCTGTCCAACGTCGCCGGGTGTGCCTCAGAAGAGTGCAATGAATCGGATCGGCAGGACTGCGTTGGATTTGCGGGGGCTCTAAAGGCCATGAGCGACCCGGCGAACAGCAACAGTTTTTCGGAGATTTCGAGCTCCTTGAACCAGCAGATAGCCCAGTATTGCTCAATCACAAACATCCGGACGGATCCTGATATTGCGGGGCCTGGGGTACGTTGTTTTCCGAGACGGCCTGAACATGTCAATACTGACCCGCATGTCAACAGGTCATCCTATCGTACACCTTCCAGACCGGCCTTGCCGTTCTATTCTGCCTCTTTCTGAAGTTATCTCTGACCTGGGCGCGGAAAACGATACATCTCCTAAGCTGGTTCGGCTCGCCGAACCTCCGTAAACGTGGAGCGTCCCTCCAGCAGCAACTAGCCGATTCCACATTCGCCGCGGCTGCCATATCCTCCATCGCCGAGTTCCACGAGATCCAGTGCTACTTCATCGTCTCGATACAGATCGCCACCCTTCTCAACTTCAACGCCGAGAACCCCTCCGCGGGCGGGAACCAGAGTGGATCCTTCGCCGAAGCGATTTTTAATTCCGAAACCTCCATCGTGCTGAGCATCGCGAGCATCGCCCCCGTGATATTCACGCAGTTCGGACTCCATCGCGCGGGTATTCATTGGTGGTACACATTCGCCACCATGTCCGTCACCGTAGTATTGGCCATAACCATTTACGCCCGGCAGGACCTCGTCATGGTGTCTCCGGATGGTCTGTGGGAGACTCTTGTTAGTGAGAGGGCGGTGTCTGCGTGCGGGATGAACCCGGCGCCCATTGTCTACTGCGGCATTTCTGACGACCCTGGCTTCACTACTATGGACGCTTACCCGGTTTATATTGGTTCCTTGGTCGGCCTGGTGGGGTGGGTCGTCCTACTTGTGGATCAAATTGCCTGCACGATTCGCACCTGCTCCCCCTCCGCCGCAGAGAAAAAGCGCGGAATCTTGGCTTGGACTGCTCAGTTGTTGGAGAGACATAAACGCAGCAGAGCTGGACGCCGGCTTGTAGCTCTATTCGCTACTGTCGCTGAATTGATCTTATTCGGCAACGTCGCCATGTACGCCATCCTGCTCGCCTTGACCATCCGCGAAACGGATTTCATCAGCCTTTCTAGCTGGCGGTTCGGCCAGGTTATTGCCGTGATGGTGTGGACGCCTACAATGGCCAAGTATCTCTACTACATTATTTGTAAGTTGCCCTCCATTTTCTATCCTTTTCGTGAAGGTCATTCCAGCATCTATGGTTGCTAACATATCGTTTCCTTACAGTTGGAATTGAGAGAGGGTTCAAGGAGCGGATACCGGAGAATTACACCATTTCAAGGCAATCCTCTTTGGTGGAGCAGTTACAGTCTAGCTCCAAACATGATCGTAAGCCGGAATTGGCAGATTCTCGAGGGTCGGGGGAAGCGGGAGAAGTAATCTCTTTCCTAGACAGGGGCCGGCAAGATGAAAGATAATCTGATTGAAATCGAACAATTGAGTGGCAACATGATGGGAATCGATAGCCGAGCTAGAACACCGCAAGTGAACCTAGGGTGGTAATGGGACTATTCCTACGCTGCGGTCATGGTAACTGTAAACAGTCCGAAAGACTGGAGGAAGCATGGCGTTTCAAGGTTTATATTATTCAGGTTTTAATTTAATTCTTATTAGTTAACCATATCCTCAATGGTGATAAAACGTCCCCTTGACCCAAGGTCATACACGTCCAACACTTCAGACGGCGGAACTACATTACGCAAGCATGCCGCTCGGCCACTGGTTGTGAGAAGGACCTTTAAACCGCTTTCCCTGAGAACGTTGATAAGGTCACTAATGTATAATTCGGTTGTGCCATCATCAAGCCAGTGAAGACCATCAATGACGCAAACAGCACCAGGTGGTATCAGCTGGGCCAAGCCTCTGAATAAACAAATCGAGTCTGCCCAGGACTCTATTGTCCCCTGGAGAGTTCGAAAACGAAGCTTGGACAAGTCGGTCTCCGTTGTGAAGGAGGGTGGGAGCAAGTCTACCATCTGACGGAGTAGCGCCGAGACGAGAGCGGTGAGACCTTGGGAAGGTGCGGTGTTGCCGGGCCTGATGACTTCGTACCGCCGAAGCTCGCAGAAGTAAGAGATGGTCGGGAAACTGGACTGCGCGATTGCGTCGATAATCCAGGCCGCTATCATGGTAATGTCGTTGTCATAATCGTCAGCTTGAATAGGGGGCCCGTCGATCCAGAGGAAATGGGATGAACTTGTCCCGGAAATCCATTGAGGTAATAGATAGGCTCGCTCACTTGGTACTTGGATTGGGGCTCGAGAATCGCGTTGTAGGCGGAGGCGGTCGGGGTGGAAGAAGTGGTCGAGATGACTCGAGTTCAAAGCTACGTCTTCAGCTGACCACTCCATCATGGGTAGATGCGGTCCTGGAAGCGAGTTGGTGTCCAGGGAGGCCTTCGGTGTTCTGGGCTGGGGATAATATGCGAGAGCTAGGTTAACTTGGCTGTTAGCGCTGGCAAGTTGAAGATTTGGAAGAAGCAAAATAACTTGCCTGCTCTTGGGAGCTCGCTTTTAAGGACCAAGCGAGTCTCTTCGACCATGTATTCTCGGAGTCTCTCAAAAAGATCCTCGTTAATAATTTCTGCATTTTGTCTCAACCCAATCTGCCTTTCATTCGCTTCTCGCTGCATCCTCAATAGCAATTCACCCTTTTGCTCCATTTCGGCTTGATGTCTCGCCATGCCTTCCAGCCCGAGTCTAATATCCCTCGCCATCCCATCAACGCATAGTTGCGTTCCCTCTGCTGTGAGTCGTATTTCCCGCACCTCTGCCCGGGAGCTTTGCTCGACCAGCCGCTGGATGGCTGCCGACTTGTCATTTATGGCCTTGATATCTGACTCGAACCTGCTGAAGGCGTTTTCATTGAACGAGTCGAGTAGCCGTTTTCGACGCTTGCGCATGATCCAGTCCATGAAACCAGACAGGAAGAGGAAGATGTGTGCGTAGAGATCGGCGACTTTCTCCAACATCGCCTTTGTCTGGAACATTTCCATTTCCACCTGGCAGGACGAGATGTGCTCACCAACGGAACTAAGTGCATCGGCCAGGCCCTCTGCAATGCGTTCGTGGTTCACGCTCGCCTGCCGAAGAAAGGAGTCAGCTTTCTATAAAGAATTACAAGGAAACACAATCAATAAAATTAAGATTGCAAAAGAGAAAATAGAGAAAAGAAAGTAACAAATTACATAAAATGAATATACATTGGAAGTGAAACAATGCTTCTCGTCAGTAACGGGTACCACATACCTGAATCACGGCGTTCAGTGATCCGGAGAAAAGAGATACGTACTCACTGCCTTCCGGCAGGACCTTCAGCAAAGAGCTGTGTGCGTCGAGTGTGCCGCAAAACTTGTGGAATCGGCAGGACATTTTCCCTCGGCTGCCCTCCTTGCGCCGTGCCTGCCAAGCACTTTCCGCCTTCTTGACCATCTCGCAAACACTCTCCATCGTGGGTTGGCACGAATCTAGGTCGAGTCTGTCTATTTTGTCACAAGTCTTCTGAAACTGGAGCCACATTTCTCGAAGCTTAGCAGCTTCAGTTGAAATCACCTTAGTGACGGGATCACTGTCTAGAATGTTAGAAGTTGGGAAGTTAGGCAAGACGGTCACTTCTTCGTACTTACTTATCGGTATGAAAAACCTCGGATTCGAAAAACTTGCGCCATGGTGATGTTCGGGCGTCACGAGGAGGACAGCCTAGCGCCTGGCTAGTGCAGTAGGCCAGACTGACAGACGGTCTCGTCTCATTCACTTGCAAACTACACATTCTTACGAATCTCGGTAATAAAACTCTTCAATCAGTAGATCTCCGGGGATGGCTTGGCCGAAAGACAAGTATCTTCTTAAACTTCACATCGGCCTTGGAGAGGAAGAGGCCTCCTCGACACATTTGGGAGATGTGATTCTGCTTGGGCAGAAATATATCGGGTTTTCGGGCTTGGTTGCAGGGGGCTCCGTCATCAATTGGCTTGGAGGGAAAATGATGCAGGGTAGCGATCGTTAGTTCATGTCGTGCCACCACCCGACAAGATGTACCTCGCCACGCCAGCCTGCTCGCCTCGTTTTTCATTGTTTCGTCTGACGCCCTCCTCCTCCTCTTGCCCCCAAAACCGCTTCGTCAACATCTCCTACCGGCGTACTAATCTTTTTCTGAGCTGAAGAGACAGCGACTCCATCGAAAAAATCTATGCCAAGTACCAGATCCAGCCAGAGCTGTTAGTCAACAGAAATGGATATCCGCAATGGTGGCAACGAAACAGATGCATCACCCACCCGATCCGCCTGCGAGGGCTCTACCAACCGAGCGAAACCGCGTGAGCCATGGGTCAGATACCGTGTCGAATACCGGGATGTTAACACCGACGTCCTCATTGACTTCCGAGACACAACAGACCCCGAAAAAGAGATAGCTGGGCGTTCGGGAATAGATGAGCCTATTTTCGAAATGGTAACGGTATGCCAGGCGAGGAGAGGCGCAGGCGGCGAAAATTCGGACGAGGCAGAAGGCCAATTTCTAGCACTGAATCAGAAGAAGCACCTGAACCTATACTCCACGTCTATCATAAACGCTCTACGATCGGTTGTCAAGTACTACCCTTCTCAGGACCTGTCGGGAAATCCTGTGAAGATCGATTATCCATATGCCGTCTTGATCCACCACTACGGTGAATTATCCGTGTTTCGAGACGCTTGCGCGGCAAAGAGTCCGGGCGAGATGTGTGTGAGGGAAATCGACGCTGAAAGTCATCTAACCAGTCTCCTCAAGTTTCTCGATGACCACGTCATGAAAGGCGTGAGGGCCGAAATGGAGCGTATAAACAGGGGGGTGTATACGTGGGAGCTCGCCTGGGTCCATTATAAGCCCGGATCCACAGTCATCACAAAACACTCAGACGAAGACAATCGTTGCGATGCCCATGTCATTCACTCAGTTCGCGGCGGAATATTCCAAAACCCTCCAAAGGACTGGTGGATACAATGCTGGTCACTCAGCTCCGAAGAATATGTTTTTCGACAGTCGGACGAATTTCACCTCGGGAGCTTTGATGGCGAAGCAACCGATATTCCGACTGTCTTTGAGTCAAATCCCAATTTCGTTCAAGGTGCGACAGACAGCCCGTTGCTGAGTACAATTGTGGATAAAATCAATTACGGCAAGACATATTACCAGCTGTTGAGGAAACAGTGTAAAGGATATAAAGGAAGGGCTCTGAAGCCGCCGCACAATCAAGTAAGATAATAAGGTCTATATTAAAGCTCATCGACTGATCCGATGGCGTTGAACAGGTGGATGGCTTGGTTATGGTAGATGTGATCGGCTACCTTGAGACTATGGGGATGATGTCCGATTCATATGATGACAATGACCTTCGAGTGTTTGTCTCAGATTGCACTTGCTCATTCTGCAAAGAGCGAGCGGACAACCTTGACAGCATAGTGGTTCCCCTTTTCGACAATTATTCCTGTATTGGACTCGACGAGGATAAACTCGACGACCACCAATACCTCTTATTCCCCGATAAGATCCCGGCATTCGTGTTTAAGACTCGACAATGGGGTAAGGAGAATATTTCATTAGCGAGGCGATTGACCTTGGAAGGGCTAACTCCCCCACGCCTGGCTAGAGACTCTCCACGTTCGTGGCTTCACGGAGCCGGATTTCCAAGAGGATATGATCCAGGGTCTCGTCATGGATGAGCGGCGAAAAGAGATGTTAAAGGCGCTGGCCAAATCTTTCGCTCGTAAAAACAGGTTTGGCCAGGAGCTCACCCAGGACATGTGGTCTGCAGACTTTGTCCGAGGCAAGGGTAGCGGGCTGGTCTTTCTCCTGCATGGAAAGCCGGGAGTTGGCAAGACTTGCACAGCTGGTATCTATCAAGGTAAATGTGCACCCTGCGAACGCACGCTAATATTAGTGTAGAATGCATATCGGCATTTACTCGCCGCCCCTTGATGGTCATGACAGCCGGAGATATCGGGACAAACCCAGACCAGGTCGAGAGGAAGTTAGAGGAGACATTCGAGAGGGCGACAAGATGGGATGCCGTGCTTTTGATCGACGAGGCAGATGTTTTTATGGAACGCCGGACGACCTCCGACCTCGTTCGAAATAGTTTGGTAGCCGGTGTGTTTTGGCTGAACACTACATTCTCCCAAGTCTCTCCTGCATGAATCTAATCGAACACGACCGCAGGTTTTCTACGAGTTCTGGAGAACTACGCCGGCATTCTCTTCCTTACCACGAACCGAGTCGGATCTTTTGACGACGCCTTTATATCCCGTGTCCATATCCAGCTCTATTACCCGGAGTTTACGGAAGATCAGAGGCAACAGGTTTGGAAGACGTTCATGGATAAACTCGCTCGAGAACGGGGAGATTACATCCGGCTTAACATTGATGCCAAGGAGTACATTCGTGGCTCAGAGATGAGAGCTGTGAAGTGGAATGGTAGAGAAATCAGAAACGGTCAGTAAAACCAGGAGAAGAGGGAGGAGATTTGAGGGTTTTCAACATCGTCTTGACTAACTTGAACACCAGCTTTCCAAACTGCCGTTGCGATGGCGGAATACGACGCGGAAAAGGACGAGGAAGGCAAAATTGTTGTGACAGACTCACACCTTAGGGCCGTCGTGGACTTGTCTAGGGATTTCAAGGATTACCTTCAGATTCTTCATCGCGGGGACGAGTCCCAGAGGGCCGAGCGCAAGTCCGAGAGACTGGATACGTATGGGACTTCGAGCCGAGGATAGAGGTGGGACACATCTTCTTCTTTCCGCGGGGGGGGGGGGGGGGGGGGAGTCAAGTGAGCTAGGTAGAAGCAGGTAGAAGCAGATAAACTGCAGAATGGACGTTGCGGGCTATAACGAGGATATTATGTTTCCTAGTGTCTAGAGAAAGCTTGTGAGGATAGAGGAACTATGGCTGTATTTCCTCCCTCCTCCTCTGCTAGTTCAATCCATATGTCCATTCTTTTGTTGCCTTCGTATTAAATGGATGAAATTTGAGATAAACCTAGAAACCTCGTACAATGTAAAAAGAGCTCTTTTCGACAATTAAGACAAAAGTTTATCGGGCGTGAAACCGGGCCCCGACGGTGTTCATATTTCAAATCCAACTTTCACCTAGGAGGGAATTTGACATTGTAAAGTCCTCCAATAACACCGTCTGGCTCTCCAAGAAGAATGCATCCAAGACGCGGTGTCAATTGCATCATGTCAAGTTCTGATGATGTTGTGTTGAGCTTACTTAATCCACTTCTTGATTTCAAATCCTACCTGGGATATAAAGGGAGAGAGAGCCAAGAGGGGGAACCTTGCTTCATTGCCGAGAGCATATATCAAGACATATCTCAAGACCCACGCCAATATCTTCAGTCCAATTCCGCCCTTAATTCTGTCTCCGACGAACCAGAATCATGTCCAAGAACGCTCTGTATGCCATCGTTGCCGGTGTCGGCCCCGGAATCGGTCTGTCCACTCCCATCTTGGCCCTCGGTTGAAAGGTAATCATGCCACTAATAGTTCATTTCAGGCCGCGCAACCGCCGTCAAATTCGCAAAGACGTATCCGGTTGTGCTTTTGGCGCGTAACCCTGATAACTACACCCCCATTGTCAAGGAGATTCAAGAGTTCGGAGGCCGCGCTGTAGGCATCACCGCGGACGCTACTGACCCCACATCTCTGTCAACTGCTTTCGACATTATCAAGAAAGAGTTGCCGAATGCCACTGCGGCTGCCGCGATTTACAATGTTAACGGCGGCTTCGCGAGGAAGCCGTTCCTAGAGCTGAGCATCGAGGAGCTTGACAGCTCCCTTAATGCCGCACCGTAAGTTTGCTTTTCTGTACCATGCTCAGTGCTCACAAAGATGGGTGCTGATGGACACTGGATCAGCCGGGGTCTCTTCTTCTTTGCCCAGAAAGTCCTCCCGTCTCTTCTCGAGTCTGTCAAGGTCTCACCTTATCCGCCTACCCTTCTCATCACGGGCGCCACGGCCTCGCTTAAGGGATCATCAACTTTCGGCTCCTTCGCCGCAGGAAAGTTTGCCTTGAGAGCGCTGGGCCAGTCCCTGGCAAGGGAATTCGGACCGAAGGGCGTTCATGTCGCTCATATTGTCGTTGACGGGGTGATTGACATCCCGAGGACGAAGGAGTGGCAGGTCAACAATGGGGTCGAGGGAGGCAAGCTCGACCCTGACGCGGTAAGATGACCCTTCAAAACCATGGACTAATGTCTCGAGATGGGGCCGCTAACCTTTTGAGTAGATTGGCGAGAGCTACTGGAATTTGCATACACAGCACAAGTCGGCCTTTACTCAGGAGATCGATTTGAGGCCGTTTGTTGAGAAGTTTTAAGTTTTGAACTGTTGACGCCGGGGTACTGCCGTCTCAGCGAAGGGGGTTCCACGAGAAGAGTATTAAATCAATAGGTCGGGTTGTTAAGATTGATTTGAATATACAAACCCGATTTGAATGTACGAACCCGAGTTGCATCCACCGATGCTTGATTCCAAGTCTGAATAACCTGTACTAAGCCCTGTTCACGGCGGAATGTCAGACCGGAAGGGGATAGTAGCAGCAAAGCTGATACGCGTATGTAACATACTAAAGATGTTATATTTTTCTTAATGAACGTCGCATGTATGTTGGGAGCCCGATTCCTATTGTGTCTTGGGACCTGTGTCCCAGTCTCTGGATAGGTCGAACTTGGTGCGGAAACCCGCTGGCCATAACCTCGCTGTTATTAGTTATTAATTCAACATTGCCCATTGATCTTAATTATCATATTTTGTTGACCCCGAAGGCGCCCCGACATTTTCGCCAGAATACAAATACAAACGTTCGCATACGTGATCGAATCAAGAGTTCCGCTCGTCTAGGTCTATAACCACCTGATATCCCGCCCTCCAACCCACTCTCCTCCTCTGCCACTGATTTACGGCATACGCCGCAAGATTCATAACTCGCCGCCTGAAGACAGTGAGGAGTAAGACTACCACAACCAATGCGGCAAGAGGGACAAAGGAAGAGAAGGAAGCAGAGGAGCCCACTCGGTCCCGTCCCTCGCCGACATGGCTCGTAAAATCAAGACCCATCAACATTATCACGCAGGCAGTCCACCCCGTGAAAGCCCGGCTGCCCTTCCCCTCGCCTGTCGTATCCTTGTACTGCTCCCAAACGAAGCCCGTCCGCTTCCAGCTCTCGTACACGGCGTCCACGACGGCTTCCCTTAAGTCTGCTGCGAGGGACAGCGCTCGTGCCTGGATCGATGTCGGATTAGCATCATCGTTATTGTCAACCTGCAGGCCCAAATCCCGCAGGCGCAACACGGCTAGTACGTTGAGGTTCATCCACACGGCTCCGCGCCAGTAATTCTCGCCTTTTCCGTAGTGCTCGTCCGCGACGCTCAGGCTTCGCAGGCCGTGGGGCGACCAGAGCCTATCGGGATCGGATAGTAGATCGAGCAGAGGTGGAAGGTGAGGGTGCTTAGCGTCCATGAGGCCGAGCAAGAGGGGGAATAGAGATATATATCCGTGGTGGCAGACCCGCTCAAAGCCGTTGTCGCTGTTTATGGTAGTGTCGCAGTACGCCTGCGCATCGTCATCCCAATGCAGTAGATCTAGGTTCTTCTTAACTGCGGCGACATGTTTTTTGTAGGTTGCTACGTCATCATCCTCGCCAACATGTTCAGCAACCAGTTGTAGTGCACGAGCCGAGGCGCCGACCCATGCTAGGGCGTCAACGTGGAGCTCTCCCGGATGGGGAGGGTTTGCCCTGGGATAGTCGTCAAGCCCACTAGCCAGTGTGTGCATGGGAGACCTGCCGCGCCATCGATACCCCTCGCCGTCGATGGCCCCTTCAGGCCTTGGATAAGCGCTACTAAAGTTTCCGGCCTGGGTGCGGCGGAACCACGCATAATGACGAGAGATTAAGGGGTAAAGTTCTCTCAACAGGTTCGAGCCGGCGTCCGGGGACAGGATGAATTTCGATGAGTGGCCACTATAGGCCGAGTTCCCGGTAATTTTGGAGATTAAGATGGGGAAAAGCAATAGGAGCGTCGGAGGGTTGGCGTAATGAGGATACTGGACCTGGAATTCCTCCGGCACCCTGCTGCGAGCTTCAGGGCCCAGGATCTGCTCGCGGCCGATCCAACCATCCTCATCCATGAGGTTGAGCCAGCTCTGAAGCACGGAGACAGCAAGATCGAGATCCCATTCCACGACTGGTAAAAGATGAAACCCCTCATCCCAGAGGAATCCGCGGGGAAAGAAGGGCCGCGAGGGGGTGTGGCTTAGCAAAGAGGTAGGAGGCGTCGTTGTGACGGTGGCCCGAGCACGGGCCGCAGCCGCCTTTTCCCAGAACTTGGGGTCAACCTCTTCATATTCGGGAGCTCGGGTGTAGTCGACTTTGCCATCGCCGTGAAAGAAGCCTAACCCGCCCAGCAGGTTAGAAATCAAGGCCTGCGAGAATTCGCCATATTCTTTGCCCTCGAAAGGAGCAGCACTTGGGAATACTCTCTCCACGGCGGCTGGGAAGCCAGAAAAGAAGCCATCGCGTCCAGTCACTATATCATCGGCTACATCAAAAAGATGCCGTGTTAGCGCATGATGTGGAACTCGACGAGATACGGCTAGGTCTTTCTTACGCGTCAATGGGGTGGCTTCCGAGGAGTGATAGGCAAAGGTGACGGTAAAAGGCCCTTGAAAGGTGGATTGGACAAAGTGCATATTGCCAACACCAGGCTCATTGCCCACTGCAATGCCACCCCCGTCGCCTGCCTTCGCCTGATCAGTGAATACGGCTGTTTTTTTTTTGTGTTAGCACTGAGATTTATCTTTTCCCATATCGTGGGAGGCCGTGAAGCCTTTGGGGGTATATTCTCTTACACTTGGCCTGCCAAATCTTCCCTTCGGGCACCTGGACACTTTTGACCGAAATGTCATGCATGACCTTGTTCTTCGCATCCCCGACGACGGACAATTGGAACGTCCCAAGGCCCGGAGCTTCTCCATGGCATGTCACCTCGATATTATCTCCGTTTCTTTTGGACATCTGGTCCCTATGCTCGCAGGTGAGTGACCTATCGGTTCCATTATTACTGGCGGCTTTCTCCATGGCGACGTGCAGGACAATTGTCGTCTTCACATCTCTCGGAGCACCCGATCGCGGAGTGCCCATGACGCGGACTCCCCAAGCATCTCCACCTTCCGATTTGAAAAAGTCTGTAGTTAAATCGACATGGAGCTCTTGGTCATGTATTGTCTGGGAACCCCCAATGCGGGCGTCATAGGTGGTCCAGCCATAGCCCTGCATCCCATCATTTTGCTCGCAGGTATCTCGGAGAGCTACGAACGCACTTTGTTAGACGAGAATCTACTACCAAGGGGGGCAACTAATCTTGGAGAGAAGAAAAACAAATGCATGTACTCTTTAACATGTCACCACGAGTCTCGCCACTCGCCCACATCAGTCCCATCAGGAATGTTTCAGGCACTAGCGGGCGGACGCCAAAGTAGAGATTTGGTCGGTACGGTCCCCATGTCTGCCAGGGCGCTAACTCGGGGCGCTCTTCGAAGGCCCTTTGATGAGCAGCGATTGATGATGCCTCGACAATGAAGAGGATGCAGAAAAGGAGGGACAATAAAGACAGGGCCTTGTTCAGAGTCGGCATGGCGACGAACGAGCAGCAACCTTCAAAGAAAAGTTCATGAGGACGTAGTGACCAAAGAACGTGGCCGTGATATCAACCGATGCCTTGGGAGTTGGTGATGAATTGGGGATTGGATTTCGAGAATGCGACATTGTGGAACAGCGCCCTCACCAATTCGATTTAATGGCTTAGTCATATTCAGGGGATGCCTAATGCAGATCTCCTGGCTTCCATAGTCCCGTTCAGCAATATCGATCTACAATGGATATCGTATCACTTCTTCTTCCTCTTAAATAAAGCAGTTGAGGCATTACTTTATCACCTATCCCTACAAACAGATCGAAGAAATCACGGGAACGATTCGCCTTTACAGGTGCCTCAGGCTTGGAAATAGAAGTGTCCTGTGCAACTCTTGGCATTGGGCTCATTTACTTGTGGCACCATATTTCCCTTTCGGGATGATGAGCGTCAAGACTCAAGAGTAGGCAACAGCCCCTTTCCAACTCTCGAGAATCCAAAGGAGACGCTCGCGAGACCCGCTGTTAAGATTCTAGGTCATCTCCAGCTGGGCCCTCAGCCGTAGATACCATGGCGCAATTTGACAGTTTACCGGACGATGTCGTCCTCGACGTGCTTGAATATTTGGAGGACACGGACATCTATTCTCTCATGCTCACAAATACTCGCTTCCACCGCCTTCTCCATCCTCATCTCTACAGCCTCCATATCAAACGCCAACACGTGCAGGCCTTCGTATGGGCCGTTAAGCATGACGACACTGCTACGATGCGAAAGCTCTTCGACGCCGGCGGGGATGTTCTTGTGCGCGAAATCGGCTGGCTTGCGACCCCGCTCATCGTCTTGACCGCAGCCTGCGGATCGGTCGCCGTCATGAAGCTGATTTTGGAAACGGACGGCGCTGACCCCAACCTGGCGTCCGAGGGCAATTATTCTACGGCTGTTACTTCGGCCGTCGAGAGGGACAAGCCCGAGATCCTCAAGCTGCTCCTCGCCCAACCCGGACTCGACCCTGACAGATGCGGCGTACATAGAGCGCAGGCGCTATCCAGGGCGGCTGTGCTCCGCCGAGAAGAATGTTTTAGACTCCTGATGCAAGACCACCGGGTGAATCCGATGAAGAAGGGCAAGGCCGAGGCTACCCCGTTGATGTGGGCCGTGAGAGCCTCCGAGGATAACGAGATCATTCTTAAGCTGCTTCTTGACGATCCACGGGTTAAAATCGGCGCTTTAGACGATGATGGAAAGTGCGCGCTGCACTGGGCAGCGAAGGGCGGCAACGTCAAAAACGTCCAGATGCTCCTCGATGCTGGGGCCGGCGTTCACGTGAATCTTCAAGATGACGACTCAGTCACACCTTTGGGCTACGCAGGGAAAGATGTGGCCAAATTACTCCGCGCCGCTGTAGAAGCCGACCCCAGTCTGGCGGACCGCGATGGCTCGTCCTCGGGCCTCATGCCCGGTCATATAAGTAGGGAGAGGACTGAGTTGAGAGCGAGGCGACGAGCGGAGCGTTTGAGGAATGCTGCGCGTGCGGACTCTAACGCATAGGAGAATTCCTCGTCTGATAGAAGGAAGAGGAAGGAAGAAACAAAAGGAATCGGGCGAGATTGTATCTCTTGTTGACAATGAATCTAAATATTTCGGGGATGTTTACCTTTAATGACCCATGTTTTCACCGTTGTTCATAAAAGAAAGGCCTGCCGAAGCCACGGGGCAGTCCAGATTAAAGTCTGGAGATCACTTGCAACACACCAAAAACAAGGCCAGGGTTCTCTGGCGAGCTAACCTGGGGGCGGAAAGTGCAAGGAATAGGAACCAGCTGGGCTGTGTAATCGCCCAAGTGGTTCGTTCAATAGCCAGGTCGAACCTCTTCGGAAGGCTACCGAAAGCTCCGAAAGAGCTCGAAAGGACGTCGAAACTGTCGATCAACGGGACAAGTCGAGGTATCATAAGAACGCGTTATAGAAAGACAATAAAATAGGATAATAGATAAAAGTAAACTGTCGTGCGAGGGTATAGTACGCACAAGACACAATGGACAACGGCCAAAAGACTGATAGTCGATGGGCGAGAATATAAAGAAGAGAGCGGCGATGCTGTTCTTATCTTGGGGGAAGCACCCGTGCTTAGAACAGTCATACCCCCTTTCTCATCATATAAAGGTGCAAGCAATAAAATGAGTCTTCTTGGATAGCCAGGTCGAGCCACATAATCACAATGACACCATGTATCTTAGTCCGCCCCCAGCCGTGGACCTAGGGCTCACACAGGTAACTGTGCATTAGTCCTTTCCCCTATTGCGTGTAAACACAGCTATTGGGCGCATCGGTTTCAACAGCCCGGACCGAGATCCCAAGACAGTCCTCGTTCCATCCGGGGTTGCTCACTCCAGCGCTAACCCAGACACTCCAAGCCCCATCGATGCTCTTCGGGCACGCAATAAACCCGGCGCCGTTAAAGTTCAGGTCGTTGGCGTCGTCCAGCTGGAAGTTAACTCGTTCGCCGTTTCGAGGCCCTGGCTGGGAACCAGTGGTGTAGCCGAGCTTGCCTTGGCCTAGCATTCCGTCCTTGTATTAGCTTTCTACAGTGTCTTTCTTCCTTATTTTTTAACACCCATGACTTGCCCATTCCAGAACGGTCCGCGAAAAGTTGCTGGCGCGCATCGTCGTCGTCGCCGTAGAGGAAAAGGCTACCGTCCTCGAGGTAGAAAATGGCCGTGCCATCCGACTCGGTATCACAAGTCGCGTTTTGTTCGGGGAGGTGAAGGAAGATGCTGCTTAGGGCGGCGTTGAACGAGGCGAAGTGGACCTCGCTCGCGGATCGGAGGGCCATGAGGTTGAAGGGAGATCCGTCGGGGATGCTCCCGGCCGCGGCAAGGCCGGCAAGAGCAGGAAGAACAAATCGGAGATGATGCATTCCGATTCGAGTGTTGATGGAAGGATACTAGGAATTGGAGATTTGACATTCGTTGACAGGATTAGTATGACGGGGACTCGAAGTGGAGGGGCGGGAAGCAGTCTTCATATTGATGAAGCATCGTCAGCGTGTTCAGTTATTCTAAGCCCCTCAAACGGTGACACGATCGATTAATTTTTCTGTAACTCGCCAATAATAGTTTAGGAATAGAGCCGATGAGTCTCCGGCCAAACTCACAGCAACAGCAGCGTCAAGTCCAGTCAAGCGAGTCCATGGATAAAAGGCGATATCGTATAATTGCAAACCATCCAGGTCTAAGACCCACATTCTCATGCGGGAAAGACAAATACGAGCGGGGGGTGGCTGGCGTTGGCCAGTGCAATCAGAGCAAAAGGTCCCGGATATATTGCCTCTTCTTGTCTAGGTGGCTGTGGCACCTGCCAATACGAGGAAGACGCATCATCATCCACCAAGCTGCTTGATACTGCACTGCACCGAAAGAATACAGGATCGGCAGCAAGCGTACCAAAGGAATACTAGCTGAGTGCCATTTCAAAGCCCCATAAGGCTGAAGACGCTGTGGAGAATATCCTAGCGAAACAAAGAGACAAAATGTCTGCGCAATGTTCTGCCTAGTTGCCTCTTCTTTTGCAGTCTTCGCTGACTAACATTCAATTACGCACCATCACCATGCTTCGGCTTAGTGACGACCTCGACAATACAATCTCATATCCCCAGAACCCCACTCCAGAGCTCCATCTCCCTTCTTGGACCGAGAAGGTTTCTTCAATACCACGCCCCCAAGATAACCTCTTCTGAATTGTTAGACCCCAGGTCCCACACACTCGATGGAGAAACGAACAGCCCCCCGCTCAGCCCAGTACGGCCAGGCTTGCCAGGAGCACGAGACGTAGATATAGATCTTTCGTCCGCCTTAGGTGTGTCCAATGGCTCTATTCCATACGTGTAGATTAGGCTCCGTGTCTTACACTTCCCCCTCGGGGTTACGACACAGCATCTGGCTCGGAGGCTGTGAAGCCAGGTGACTGAGGTCGTAGTTGGGAAAATCTGGCGTTCAATCGAGCTACGTGAGGTAGGGGGCCATAAACAAATCGGCATGCTGTGCAACCAGGCCACGTCCCGGATCGTATTGTGGACATGGATGTGGTACATGGGTCCCAAGGAAGAAGGGTCGTAGTACCTCGACAATTTCGCTGCACTTGGGTCCATAATAACAGAAACCTTCCCTCTGACATAGGCCGAGGTGTGTCACTAGTCCATAACTCGCGACGTGTGTGATATGGGCCACGCGATTACAGCCCATGCTGGTGTTTCGATTGTGCTGCGATACAGCAACACGGGGGTAAAATGTCTTCGGGTGAAGAGCATATATCCTTGGAGGGATGTTCAGACGTGCTCGGGAGTTCCTACCCTCAACTTCCATTTATTTTGCCCCCCTTTCGATATCTGACAGGGAGAAATAGGCTTCTGGAGGACATTTTTTTGGACCCGTCGCTGGAGCCTAAGATTGCCACATAGTCGGCCGACCAGCGGAGGAAACTACATGCCATCAACCGGCTTAACGAGCCGCACGTTTGTGCTATTAGAGACGGGAGTCCTGAGACGTGGTCGGCAACGAAAGCAGCTCCGTGATGTCAAAGCGAAGGACTCCACGAACTTGCTTGGGCTCAGACTAACAACCTGATAACTGCTATTAGTTGGCAGCGGACTTCACGGAAGGTAAAGTGGAGTATCAATATATACGCCTTGTTGAGCGAACTCATCGACGCCAAGATATCTACCAAGGTAGCTCTTTTAAAATTCAAAGCCCGCCATAAAATTGTCCTGGGTGGGTTGTTAAGATAGCGCATTTGAGTCAACCTGCACACCCAGCGTTAATATTCATTCGTCCCTGGCCCGGCTAGAAACCCCGACGGATCCAACCTGCCATATTGTCGTAGGCATGAATTGATGCTGCGTCTGCCTGTCATGCTCGAACCCGGCGGGACAGAATTTCCCTGAAGGCGGCGCCATATAACACACGATCAGACAGAGACGCCCCCAAATACCTAATCGTATTAATAAATGTTCCCTAATCGTGATAGTTCAATAATACTCCATTGGAGTATAAGGAAATTTAGGATTTACTAGGTCCCTTATTTTTTTATAGACAAGAGAAATCTCGCAGTCTCGTTACTGAGGAGACTGGGCTTAGGGGACATCCCAAGACGCGGCAACCCGGTAAGCAGAAGGGCGATGGCATCGCTTGACGGCCCTGCGAACTCGTCGAGGTTGCGGCTTTGGGCCGCATTGGTGACATAGACGATATAGACGACTGATGGATGTTCGCGCAAGATCCGCCCTGCCACCGTTGCAAACTATTTGAGCGTTGTCTCGTCTGTAGCATTCAGCCAGAACACGGCCGAATAGTCGTCTCAGTGCCGCTTCGCCTATGTCACCACCAGCGACGCATCTCTCAGACCCCGTAATTCGAGCCAATCAAACCTATGCATGCACGAGTAGATTCAGCTCGAGAGCGAACACTCGTTCATCGACTCATCATCTCCCCCTGTCCACTAGGGAGCTGTACATCCGATCTTGGCACCAACTACGAAGTAGCCTGGACTACGCCAAAAGCGCATCCAATCACCTCATGCGTTGGTTGCCATTGTACATTTTGGGGAGGCAGTGCAACGCCTCCATAGCAGCCCAAGTTTAGTTCCGAGATTCCCCCTCGTTCGTCGCCAGCCCTATTCTCGCATCGCTTCTTCTGTATTGCGGGGTATCTTCCATCGGCTTTGCCTAATTGCGACCTGTAATTCCTGTCCAGCGGCGACTGTTTTTCTTATTCCTCGTTTTCCTTTTGCTACTCGCCCGAGAAAATGTCGGATGCGGGTATTCATGTCATCTTTGATAGTGCACAGGATGGCCAGCCTCCCAGGAAAGCAGAGATTGAGTACGTCCAGTCCCTCGCTACCCCCACTGGGCCCCTCGAGCTAACTTTGCGTGTACCATTTTAGCATCATCGCCGTCCACGGACTCAACTTTCTAAACAGCGCCAACCATGCGCAGGGCACCTGGACGAAGGGCGACAAATTATGGCTGCGCGATTTCCTCCCCGACCAGCTTCCGAAGCCCCCCCGGGTGATGCTGTTCGAATACAACTCGAGCCCCGCCCTAGGCTCATCAGCAATCAAAGTTGACGACCACGCGAGGACCCTGCTTCAGTGGCTTCGTGTGGAGAGAAGGGTAGCTGGGTTTTGCAACTCCGTCACCGTTTTGAGCGCGATATCCTAACAGAACGCGTCGCATAGAGTGATCCTCAGAGGCCGCTTGTTTTCATTTGCCATAGCCTGGGCGGCATCGTGGTCAAATCGGTGAGTTTCGGCTGCTCATTCATTGCGCGAGGAGCCATGCCCCTAACCTCCGCGCGATAATATAGGCGCTTGTCGAAGCCAAGCTGAACACAAAATACGCATCCATCCTCGCGTCGACTCGTCTCCTTGTTTTCTTCGCCACACCGCATCAGGGTGGAAATTTCGCGAGCGTCGGCGACATCGTTGCGAAGATAGTCAGCAAGGGTCTCAGGAATCCGAGCAATGACCTTGTCGACGCGCTCAAGGAAAACTCCAACGAGGCTACACGGCGATACGAACAGGCCCGCCACTTATTTGGCAAATGTCCCGCTATCAACTTTTACGAAGGACTGAGCTACGGGGTGGCCGGGATTGTATGTACACATCAGACCTCATCTCACTTGGACGAGCTATGACGCTGACCATATATTGGTAGATTGTGGATAAGAAGTCTGCGACCTTGAATTTGCCCGGTGACCTCGAGACGCAGGTCGCTATACAGGCGGACCATAGCGACATTTGCAAATTCGAATCGGCCAGTAACCTAACATGCAGATTAGTTATGGGGACGATTGTTGATGAACTCGAGTCAGCATTGGAGCTGGAAGATGACTCTAGTGGTTAGGTTGCCCGTGAATAGAGTAACAGATATTCGTTAACTGATTGCGTAGGCATAGATAACCTGAGTGAAAGGAACCGTATATGTCTCGCAAACCTTTGGGTGACGGACCCCGCTCATGACAGGGCCCGCAGCAGGGCAGCTTCCGGAGCTCTCCAGTGCCACCCATCTCGGCTATCTATCAGAAAAGAGTATTGTCGTCACTGGCACGAACGCGAGCAGGGAGGTCTGCTCTGGGTCACGAGCGGTGTTGAACAAGAGAGGACTGCGCTGCTCTGCGACATTATTGACGAAGTGGAAGGCCAGAGCCTAAACCGCATTGCTTATTTCTTCTGCCAAGAGAACGACCCTAGGGGAGACAACGCCCTCGCCATCCTACGTAGCCTTGTCTACCTTCTCATAGTACAACAAACGTCGCTAGTATCCCATGTGCAAGCCAAATTCGACGTTGCCGGCCGCAATCTTTTCGCGGACAGGAACGCCTGGGTGGCTATTTGCGAAATCTTCACAAATATGCTAATGGATATGAACTCCCCAAGGGTGTTCCTGGTTGTCGACGCCCTCGAGCACTGCAAGAGGGGCCAGGCAAGCCTCTTGAAACTAATCATCGGGTCTTCTTCGCCACGCGTCAGGTGGATTGTGTCAAGTAACGCAGGCGAAGAAATCGACAAACAGTTGCAGCTCGATCCGTTACGGACAGTGCTCGATCTAGAACTTGATGTGACCTACGAAGACTTGGAGCGACGGCATCGGGAAACTATCCAGGGCATCCTGTCTTTT
Organism: Scedosporium boydii; assembly: GCA_002221725.1. Classification (NCBI taxonomy): domain Eukaryota; kingdom Fungi; phylum Ascomycota; class Sordariomycetes; order Microascales; family Microascaceae; genus Scedosporium; species Scedosporium boydii. The sequence goes on from NJFT01000235.1 coordinate 55,072, forward strand.
AACAGCGAAGAATCTCAATACTGTCTACGACTCTTGTCGATAGTCCTAATTGCACATCAACCGCTTCTTTTGGAGGAACTCGGGGTCCTGGCGGGGCTGAGTTCAACGGAATCAATTGCAGCCGCCGTCCGTCGCTGCGGGTCGTTTCTCTCTGTCACGGACGGCACGGTAAACTTTACTAATCGATTTTCCAAGTCATATCTCTCTTCCTCGAGCGCCCGGGAAGTGATAAACCAGGGGCAAAATCCTCACGGCATCATCTTTCGGAGATCACTCGCGGTGATGCTCGAGACTCTGCATCGCAATATGTATGATCTAGAAGACTTCGCCTTTGATATCGACGAAGACGAGAAACCAGACACGAACCGGTTGGTCTCACTCGGATACTCCTGCATCTACTGGGTTGACCACCTCACACAGTGGCTGTCTACCCAAGATTCTCAATCTGTCTCCGAGCTTGAGGACGGTGGGAGCGTCGATAGCTTCCTCAGAAGCAAGTATCTTTACTGGCTGGAGGCTCTTTCCTTTCTCGGACATCTAGCAGCCGGAAAGACGGCAATGGAGAAACTTGAGGCGCTGCTCCGTGTAAGCTCTTCACCCAACAACGCCTTCGTCTTGATATCTCACTAACTGCTATTTCGACCTACCTCCAGACGGGATCGTCTCTTCACTCATTCGTTTGCGATGCCCAGCGCTTTTTGCATCGCCACGAGTTCCTTATACGGAGGTGGCCCCTGCAACTCTACGTTTCGGCCCTACTATTTAGTCCGAATAGTAGCGTAGTCAAGAATCTCTTCGACGACAATAATCCAAAGGGCGTCATGACCAAATTCACCATGGATGACGGGTGGGTCGAAAATTTTGACGGAGCCTACGGGAATTTTGGCTACGCTGTCGTTTTCTCACCTAACGGCGCTTTTATCGCATCGGTAGGTGCTTACGACGCGACCGTTCGGGTCTGGGATGCCGCAACTGGGGTTTGCCGTCACGCGTTAGCTGCGCATGCGAAACCCGTCAAGGAGGTCATCTTTTCTCCCGACTCGAAATTCGTAATATCGTCATGCGGAACCAGAACTATGATCTCGGAGGCCGAAACCGGGGAATGTCATGGAGTGTTCGATGCCGAGAGCAGGCTTGTTGCCCTATCCCCCGACTCTGCGCTAATAGCTTTCTACGAGCGACGAAGTAAACAGATTTGTCTCTGGAATGCAACCACAAGCTCTCAGCGGCATCTACCGGCACCTCCGACTAGGCTCTTCTCGCCGGTTTCGATCCAGTTTTCTCCGGACTCTCAAAAAATCGCTGCTGTTGATTGGCACGGTGAAGTCTACATCTGGACCCTTAAGGATCCAGTCAGAATCCCAATTGTTGCCAGCAGTTTTTGTCCCTACTCTCTAGCTTACTTCTCCCCGGATGGACGACACCTTGCCCTCAAGAGAGAAGCCTATCTCCCTAGACCTCGCATGAGTGATTCTCTTGTGTTGTGGGATTTTCAAACCGATGAAAGGCGATCTGTAGATCTCCCCAGGAATGGCATCACATCCTTGGTATATTCGCCCGACTCGAAATATATCGCGGCATTTAATGGAGATATCATCGCTGTGGTTAATGCTCAGACTGTTCAACTCCAATACACTCTCTATGCATGCGAGTCATTCAAAGCAACCGCGTTCTCGTCCGATTTCCGGCTATTAGCAATAGCTTGCAGCGACATGACTCTCGTGGTCTATGACATTGAAACAGGCTGGACGCACAAGTTGAGAGTTGGCGCACATCTCTTAAGGCATCAAAAGACATTGCAGATCCTGTCATTTGACCAGACGGGCCGCTATCTCACCACCGAGGTCGGTGTCATCGACCTCGATCTATCTCCACGAGTTTCGGGTCCCATAACACGTGAACCATATCACGATCCGGTCTACATGGGCCCGGGGCTGCTCAGCGACGAAGGATGGATCGTGCGAGGCTCGGAGAAGATTGTGCGGCTGCCTGATAATATAGGCGCGACTGCCAAAACTTGGGCCGTTTCAGGTTCAACGTTTGCTGTTAGTTACGCGCCTACGAAGGTGTGGGTTTTCGATCTGTAAATCTAGCACTCAGAGTGTCTGTCCTCGTCTCTAAGAGCTAAGGGACCTTCTTTCACCACTGTTACTGTGGTCGCTTTACCACGCGGCTAGATGGCAAAATCAAATTTAAATAGTCGAGGAAACATGGTTAGCATCCCAGTTTTACCTTAGGTCCATGGCGCGAACTTTAGAGTAACATGTTCGAAAAAATGCGGCTTTCCTATATACCCATGAACCAACGTGTACCTCGAGCGTTGTGAGAATAGCGCTTTACCCAGCACTCGCCGCCCTGATACCTACCACCTTGGGCGCATTGCCCTCTGAGGCAGACTCTAGCTTTGATCTATACGTCACCAGCGATGTACTAAATTATGTGACAAAGAATGCGGCCGTTGTGTTGTTCCCGTTGACTTCCATATTAGTTAGTTGAGTCGAGGACTTGCCACGGCGTCGATGAGATGGATTGGGGTATTTGCCTGGCAGTAGACCACTTTGCGATTATTGTCTCTCAGCCTCGTACCACGACTTTAAGTCCTGTAATTTCAGAGCCATAGGTTGATGGTCTTTTACTCTTTGGGCCAAAGAGGTCATACCTCGTAGTTCTTACCTACAGCCATCAAGATCGTGGGATAAAATTGATAAAACAAATCCATTGTTCCTACCTCGGTTTTCTCCCTTAACAACCTGCCAATGTGACTCATTCATGCACTGTATTATTTCTACGGTTCGGTTGAAGGCACTCCGCTGATGATGCACTTGAGCGCAACATCGATAATAGTCCAGCCACCATTTAGCACTGCCGTTTCACAAGGTGGTGGTGGACAGGACAGTGTCGAGCATACAGTAATCGTTGGCGTCGTTGGACCGCGGATGTTTAAGCCGGGGATGCGAACCTGCTCCCCGGTCACTATACAGGGCTCCGCTAGTAGTATATACCATAGACAGTCGATCCCTAGTTGATGCAGTTTGACGGGCGGTGGACAGGAGCACCCCACGAGGATGAAGAGAACACGGATATTACGAAGGGGCCCAAGAAGGAAGAATCAAATGAATGTCTTGCTTTTTAGTATTGGCTTGTTCGGGGGACTGCTGGTCATTCCGATCGTTTACTGTCTGGGTGTCGGTGATTGCTTTTTTCTTTTCTGTTTAGAACTTTAGATGCAGACATGTAAGACACCGAAGAGCGGTGCTATGAATCGTGTCCCAGCCCAGCTCGATACCTAAAGCCTAGCGAAGCGGCAGCGGGACGGTTGCTTCCTTGTCTTGTCTTTGCCCAAACTCGCTGAAGTTGACTCGAACCCAACTGGGTGGTCTCATCGGGGTCAATCTTGATCTGCGCCCAGCGTCAACTTGGCCGCCGGGCTTCCTTCGTATTCCTCACACGCCACCCTGCCACGCACCACCTTCCCCCCCCTGGCCCGAAGTACACAGGAAAGGGTCGAAAACGGGCGAAGCGTAAACGTGGAACGTGTGGCATTCGGGAATGAAAGTAGTCACATTGAGTTTAGCCCCTATTTGAGTCCAGGGTCAGCTTGAAAGAGCCCATGGCTCCGCCACACTCTTTGCTCTCTGGGTTTTCAATTACACATCGCTCACGCGTTGGCTCCCTTTTTTACGATTTTTGGAATCGGGAAAGGGATTAAAGAATACGGTGGCAGTGAGGGATGAAGGTCTCGTTCCGTGTATATTGTCGACCAAGCGGTTTCTGGTATCATCCGCCACGAATCATCAAATAAGACGCTAGCTTGGCTTGTCTTCGCCTCATCAAACTTCAATCACCGATATGAGACAAAGATCGCGAAGTGTCTAGCACATCTTCAATGCTCGTAGACTATATAATGGGGCTTTTCTTTTGTTATTCGCCTCGCTTTATGAGGCTAAGTGTTTGAACGCGAAACAGCAATCAAGGTGAAGAAGGAAAACCCCACCGAGCTTCACCATGAAGGCTTCCACTGTCCTTGGGTTCTTCTTCGCCGGCCTGGTGGCTGCGGCCGACCCAATTGAGAACTGCATAGCGAACGGCACTATTCAGGCGAATGGCTATACTCTCCGCAACGCTCAATTCAACCCCCAGGCCATTGGGAATCAATGCATCAGCGATCTCTCCCCGGTAGAGGTGCCATCTCTCGCATGGTCGACGCATTGGAATTGGACGGCCAGCCATTCGGAATCCGCGACATCCTTCGCGAATGCCCAGCTTAATTTCACTGCGACTCCGCTCTCGTCAATCACCAGCATACGTAGCAACTGGCACTTCACGTAAGTTCGAAGTTGGCGGGACCCCGTGGAGGCAAACTCATTCTCCACTATTAGTGAATCCAAACTGACAAGCAATTTTTAGGTCTCAAATCGATCCGGATAGTGTGGCCTCCGTCGCCTACTATCTCTTCGCCGGTGCCACCTGCAACGGTCCTCCGGCTTTCGAGATTCAGATCCGACTGGCGTCATACGGCGAGCCACCTATCGTTTCCTCCCTGGGCGACGAGGTGAGCCCGAAACCGGCCTACACCATCTGTTCGAGAGGTGTATCGTACCGTTTATACAAGGGGATAGAGCGAGGCCTGACTGTGTTTACATTTGTTGCGTCTGGTAATCTGGACGAGTATTCTGGGGACCTAAGGATTTTCCTCCGTATCTTGGAGAGCAAAAGCGAGCTGCCGGAGACGCAGTGCCTAACTCGGATCCATGCGGGAGCCCAGGTTTTCGATGGAGCTGGGGCATTGAAGACACTAATATATTCCACTTCGGTAGGTAGTACCGAATCGCAGTAGGCCAAAGAGGGAGCCACTGCTGCTGCTGAGAGGTGGTGAGGTCGGTGTATCTAGCTACGGCGTAATAAACTAGTTCGCCAGAAAATAGTACCAGGGAAAAATAAGTGTGTACCGCTCTCCGTCAACGTAGGTATCCATGGGGCAGTGTATCAAAAAGTCTTTGAGACGTCAGCTACTTTGGGCCAGAACGTGGTCGTAACACGAGGAAAAGGGACGGTGTGGCGTCGATGAGCCCGGGATCCGCGGATTCCTAGCTTCTAAGAACGAAGATGAGTTCGTCCCGTATTCACCAAACCGAAAGTGGGCATCCTAGCCTGACGGGGCGGCCCTCCATACGTCGATACGAGGTACGCTAAAACGTTAAAGGGGCGGTGATGGGGCAGGTAGGGCCGTCTTAAATTAATAGAAACCCTTGCCATTTCAACGGTTGCTCACTTCCAGACTTCTATAGATAATAACAAGTGCTACAGGATGCTTCCAGTCCCACCTTTCCGGGTCCAAAGATTGTCCTTCCTCCGCGGGTTATGGATGGTTGAAACGAGGGGAGCGCATATAAGGGCTAGAAAGGGAAAGGAGACGCGGAAAAATGCTCGACGGAGCAGATCGTTTTACACCATGTTCCCACCACGTTCCCACCACGTTTCTTGCACTTTCTGTGTCCTCTGTCCCTTGTCTCTTACATCCCGCCTCCATCCCCGGCTCCTCATTTGCACCCTACGGCGGCACGGCGAGATGGCTTTCTCAGAAAACGGCTCACATGCCTTCTGTCCCGATGTCTTCGTCGTCGACCATACTGACTTTCCCCTAAACGCCGCTGCTACCTTCGCGTCGGCCGCCGTCGGGAAGACACAGAAACGGACGACAAACGCGCCATCGAATACCCCGGATGTATGCCATCGTATTCGCACGTATACTTGGCGTTACCGATGGAGGGGGTCAATCGATAGGGCTTTCTATCATCTCTCTGTGCCCGTGAGCGTGTATACCTCCTCTCGATGCTGGTTCGTAATAACGTCATCTGGCGGACGCGGTTCATAGCAATCTCGCTCTCTACCATTCTAGAAACAAATCTGGCGGGAGGGGACCTGTATACGAATGGCGTCGAGAGAAGGCACGGCATGCCCTGGTCGCCGCACACCGTGAAACATCGCCCGGGTGCGGTAGCCATCAGCCGAAATACCACCCCAAACAAGGACTTTGTGTAGGCAGGACGGCGATATCGTTCACGGAACGCATAGGGCACTGGCAATCTCGTAGGCGTCGTGCACATTAGGCAGCCTCCTTTAATAAAACGGAAATGATAGCAATATCAGTGACCTCCCCGTCGATGAAGAGTTTCGGTCGGTATTCTCAGGTGCCAGGTCGACCGCAGCGGGCGGGTATATATATATATTCCTTCTGACACTGGTGTAGGTGTCGGAACAACCAGCCCTGACACAGCATCGAAGCCAGCCGCGCTGATCGAGCGCCATAGTTACAACTTGGACAAATTTGCCGCCCCATTCTATCCCTCCCCCCTCCCCCCTTCCCGTGAACCAAACCAAACCAAAGTTTGAGATGCTCTGGCCTACTCTTGTGGCCTGCGCCCTCGTACGAACCGATAGACAGTAATCAAATGATGATCGCGGCTCCGGAATTCCCGCTTCACGCCCTCTATCAAAACCTGGACCTGCTCGTTCGTGTACCCCCAAACCCGGGTGAAGAGTGCGGGAGTATGAGACTCTACAGACATCTGCATGTGAATCTGCTCGAATCGGCCCAGCTCCTTCAACACGGGATCTTTGGCCCAAATGCCGATAGGTATCTAAGGCGGCAAACAGAAGTTCTCATGCTTAGCAAACCGGCAACCCACGCTAGCCAACACGGGGGGGGGGGGACC